>OY015313.1:14560440-14835699 GCA_955612985.1 Cheilosia scutellata | reverse complement strand
CAAAAGCAGTTTACATCCATCAACGTTGACCGCACTGAATCTTGAGCACTTGTTGACCACTTCTTGGAAAGGAAAGCAATCGTGATAGCTTGCAATCGGATTATTTGCGAAGGACGACAGTTCATTGATTCATTGTGTACTCCTTTGAATCCTTCTCCATTCAATACGATTAAAGGGTTCATATATAATGTACTACTCCTATAGTTGGGTTGTTTATTTACTTTGACAGAAGATTACAACTTGTTCGTAAATGAAAAGTTATAGTACAGTAGCAGCGGCAGGGTGCTCATTACCGGCTTAGTGCCATGAGATGGTGTCAAAGTAAGGAGCACTTGAAAATTCACATGCAACTACAAGCACTAAAGTGAACGCGTAAGTAACATGGCTCGTTTCTTGTGAATACATACCTACCTGTACTATACGCCTTTGTCTGATAAATGTCAGGGAGCGGTTTTTCCTTTTTTTGGCACTCGAGTGGCTCGTACACCTTCTGAGAAGGGCAGCCTTGTTTTGTAATTAAAAAATGCACTTAGTTACATTATAGCAAAAGAAAAACGTTGAAAGTGTGGTGGGGTATGCACTGCGACTCAGGACAAAGTTTTCCAGTAAATGTGAAAAGCAGAAAACGAGATAATAAAAGGATTTTTATTTTGCTTTACTTTTCAACAACAGAAGGAACTTTAATGGTAAAGCAACTTTTTGCATATATTTTTTTAGTGAATGCAGCTTTTTAGGATTTTTTTTGTTAACAAGGAGTAAAAGAGCATGTGGTTGATATTATTATATTTTGAGGAATGTATATGTTTATTACTTTGTGAATGTACAAAATGCATTTTTCGTTGTTGGCATTTTTATATCACTTTATAAAGGTTAAATATCTTAAAATTTTTGTTTGTCGAATGAGGATGAGGTACTATATAGGTAGATAGAAATCGCAGAAGTTGATGTGATTGATTATACAAAAAAACTGTAGCCCATTTCAAAATAAAAAAAAAATAGGCGGCGGAACAGGCGGTTCCGCCTGTAGCTTCTCGCAACCATTCGTTTTGTGTGAGTTTCTATTTTTGGAACGAATGGAAGGGACCTACAATTTTATGCCGAGTCCTAACGGCTGAATTGAGAAGCTTTTTCAGGACAGTCATACTCTCGGATGTTTGTCAGACGTTTGCGTTCTTCCGGGGATCGAACCTGGGATCCCTCGCACAGTAGTTCAGCACACTAACCACTGCGCTACTGCGCCCAATCAGGATTGATAATATGTCAAGAAGATGAAAATTAGCACGTATACGGTATACCTACATCAAAAATATTCCATTGATGTTCCAATTCATCAAAAATTTAACGGAAAGTTGGTCTTGTAGGTAACTATCGACTTTTAAGAACATACACAAAAAGCACTTTTCAGAGTAATCCTGTCTTTGTGAAACGTCTTAGGCGGGAAGTCGATATTGATTTTTTTTCTCAATTTGTCTAGAGAAATAAGTCATTTGGTTCATAGATTCTTATAAAGGGTGCTTTTTTAGAAGTTTGGTTTTTAAACTAGCAACACTGTTTCTACAGATTATCAATTTGACCGTTGAAAGTTGATTTGTGGTTAGTACGTTTTGCCATTTTACAAAGAATAGATTAACCCCAGAACAACGCGTGCAAATTGTGGAAATTTATTTTGAAAACGGTGGTATGGTTCACCAAACTTTCAGACTGATATCATATTTACTGATTTTACTAAAGCTCTTGATAGAGTAAATCATGCTGTGTTGATACATAAACTAAAATTTATTGGTTTCGACTCCCCTCTGTTAAGGACCATTCACATGGGAGCGAACGAACGAATTGATGAAATGCGATCAAACCACTTTTTATGCATTTATAAACAGAAAATTGCACATTTTATTATTCCAAGATATTCTCCTCTTGGAATAAGGTTAAGTTCGAACGAATTTTTTATTCGTTACTTTGTGGAACGCGATTTAAATGATGTGGATTGCGAATAAACTGATAATTCGCGCCAGGGTGTTTTCGTTCGCGGCAAAAAGTTTGGAATTCGAAATTTCGTTATTTAAACTATTTTTAAACTTGTTTTCTTAATACATTTTGATGGGATAATTAATTATCTTCCTCTTGGAATAATAAACTGTGCAATTTGCTGTTTATAAATACATAAAAAGTGGTTTGTTCGCATTTCATACATTCGTTCGTTCGCTCCCATGTGAATGATCCTTTAGACTGGATATCGTCGTACCTACGTGACCGAATTCAACACGTTAAAATCCGTGGATGTCTTTCAGAGCCTTTTTATGTAGCATCAGGTGTTCCGCAAGGAAGCCACATTGGTCCGCTACTTTTTGTCCTTTTTATTAACGATATTCCAACTTTTATTCGAAATTCTACTTGTCTTTTATTCGCTGATGGCTTGGAAATCTTTCACTCTATTCCAAGTACGGAAGATTGCTTGCTTCTTCAAGAAGATCTTAATAGTCTAGCTAGATGGTGTCAACAAAACCGTCTAGAATTAAATGTAGCAAAATGTCAAAGCCTTACTTGTGCAAGACGCTTAAATTTAATATCCTTTAATTACCAAATTAATAATGTAGAGCTAGGAAATGTGCATGTAAAAAAGGACCTTGGATTCATATTGGACTCACATCTGACTTGTAAACATCATATTGACTTCGTCGTCAATAATGCATTTAGAATGCGAAGTTTTATTAGGCGTAATAAGAAAGAATTTTCTGATCCTTATGCGCTAAAGTAGCTACAGTTTTCATTGGTAAGATCGGTTTTAGATTACTGTAGAGTATAATCTGGAATCCGTATTACCAAAACCACTCCAATAGGATAGAAAGGGTGCAAAAATGTTTTACCAGGATTGTTTTTAAAAAACTAAGGTGAAATATTGAAAATCCGCCCTATTTAACTAGATGCCGCAAGTATTTTAGCATAATGTTTATAAGAGAAATAATAAAAAATACCACATTAAATGCCCGTATTTACTCAGTCGGAGAAACTTCAATTTTCCCACTAGTATTCAAATTAACTACGGCATTAATGAACCAATTGAACGTTGTAGCAATGAATTAAATTCTGTCTTTGATAATATTGATGTTTTTGAAAACTGTTCAAGAGATTCTTTTAAAAATCAATTAATGTCTGTTTTGAATCGGAGGAATTAAATAATCTATATTATAATAATAGTTTTAAGTACCTATATATTAAAATAATAGTTTTAAGTTGTCTAAAAGAGTTTGTAAAGCTTAAATTGACATATATAAATAAATAAATAAATTTATCGTACGCTACCTCAATTTTACGTTCGACATAATTGTCCATCTGAGCAAGTTATTCGGACACGAGTGCGAATGAGTCGATTCGCCATCGTGCACGGCTGCAGGAAATAAGGCCCCAAAAGAGAAAGTGAAATAAGGCCCCACTTGGAATAATACCCCAATTTTAAATATGAAATAAGGCCCCAAATCTGACAGTAAACCCAAGCAGGGGGTTGCACATCTTTAGATTACTTTCTTTGGGGGTATGTGAAGTCACTTGTTTATGCCGATAAACCATAGACGTTGGACGATTTGGAAGTCAACATTCGCCGTTATTGACTTCACGATTGCTTCATTCGAACTAGTCGAGGCGCGCATATCCCCGAAATCATTTTATTAAATAAAACTAATATTATAGAGTTATATACAATAACATTAGCTTCAAGTGTTTATTTCATATTGAATTTGTATATGTCCTTTGTATTACCCTTTAGGCAAACTAGGCCTAGATTCTAACAATCATTCGTTTGTGTAAATTTTAATTTTATTGGGCTTCCGCACACGAGGCTAATTCTGCCGGCATAAAAACGGGTTTATACTATACTTCGAGTTCACAAGGAATGATTTCTGCCCGCAGAACAAACTGTATACATGAACCTCCTTTCAATGTGATAGTTTTTTTTTCAAAATTGACATTTGACTTTAAAAATTTGGAATTTTTTCAGACCCAATATTTTGAAAATTGTATATGTATTAGTTTTCTGCCTTGTTTAATCGCTCAAACTCTGCAGAAAATTTTCTGCCATTTCTTTCCACTCACCGCAGTCCCCTCGCCTACAAAATCGGTTTTATGCCGGCAGAATTCATCTCGTGTGCGGAGGCCCAATAGGACGATTAGGATTAAAGTTGATAATTATTTATTTAGGAAACAAAAACTTTCTCAATTCCATCCCACCCGAACTATGGACATTTTCTCCTTTAAGTGATTAGTAGCAAGAGACTATAAAAGAGAAGAGACATGTTACTTTTCGAAAGCGTATATGCCATATCAAAGAAACTTTTTTGATACCACCGCTTTAGTAAGAAAACTACGATAATTTGATTGACGAGGAAAGTGAATTCCTTTGTGATAAGAAAATACATTTAGATATTTATTACAAAAAGTTAGATATAACAAAAGTTTGTCTGAAACACCAATAACATGACAGGAACCTTTGT
Organism: Cheilosia scutellata; assembly: GCA_955612985.1. Classification (NCBI taxonomy): domain Eukaryota; kingdom Metazoa; phylum Arthropoda; class Insecta; order Diptera; family Syrphidae; genus Cheilosia; species Cheilosia scutellata. The sequence continues at coordinate 14,831,215 of OY015313.1, read as the reverse complement.
CATGTTATTGGTCTTTCAGACAAACTTGTGTCAGTTTACCCAATCAAACTGTAGTATGATTTTTGACAGATTTTCTGACATTGTAATGGCCGGCGTTTCCTTTAAGCGCTTTGCATTGCAGCGAGTAGGTTGCTTGCAATAATGTATGGTATTGGCAGGTCTTCCATGCTATCTTCGCTCTGGACGAGGCTTGCGATCGACCTGGTGTTCTGCCATTCTGAAAGTGAATTGATACAACAGAATAGTCGTAGAACTTGTTTTTGAGCCTCACCAATATTTGGTAGAAAAGATATCCATCTTAGGTCCAGCTGATCCTAGCTGTACGGCCTAAGTCTAAGATGGATATCGTTCCTACCAGAAGAATGGTTCACTCCGAAATAGCCGGTTCTGATCGGGTAAGGCAATACCTAAATGCGACAGGCCCTGCCAACTTACCAAAACCCCCATCGAGTTTAAGAATTAAAAATGTTTATCTTCATTTTTAATGTAAACAAAGCCAGGAACAATTTAATTGTTTTACTACTTGAATAGAGACGTTTTTCTTACCACAAGAATCCTTCAGTAAAAAATTCCAAAACCAACATAATGCAAAAATAATAATTTAGTACTAATGCCATAATCGATGCGTGTGTCTAGAGTCTAGACAATATAGACAGTGTTATGTATTTAAATGTAGATAAACAGTTTGGTATATCCAGGTAGTCAGCCTTACCCGAGTTGTACTCTCGGATGTTTGTCATCAGACTCGTCATAAGTTCGCATGAAATAGGGCAAAAAAAAGTTGGCTGTCTTTTTTTTTCATTGAACCAAGAACAAGTATTAGCACAGAAGCGGCAAAAATGGGTTTAGTGGTGAATGAGGGCAAAACAAAGTACATGCTGTCAACAAGAAGGGACACACAACATCGGCGAATCGGACAGAACGTCACGATAGATAGCTATAACTTTGAGGTGGTTAGGGACTTTATCTACCTCGGCTCCGCTATAAACTCTGATAATGACACCACAGCAGAAATCAAACGAAGAGTGACACTTGCCAACCGCTGTTTCTTTGGCCTAAGAAGGCAACTGACTAGTAAGGCCTTGTCAAGAAACACTAAGGAGACTCTATATAAGACCCTCATCATCCCAGTCCTACTCTATGGCGCAGAAGCATGGACGTTAACAAAGGCGGATGAAGATCTTCTTGGTCGTTTCGAACGCAAAATTTTTCGAGTGATTTTCGGTCCCGTTTGCGTTGACGGGTTTTGGAGGAGAAGATTTAACAGCGAACTCTACGAGCTGTACAGCGACATAGACCTGGTCAGAAAAGTGCGTATCAGTCGACTAAGATGGCTAGGACATGTAGAGCGAATGGACACCAACGCTCCGGCCCGAAGAGTCTTCGATTCCAACCCGGAGGGACAACGCAGTAGAGGAAGACCTCGCCTTAGGTGGCGCGCACAAGTGGAAGGGGACCTCAACCAACTTGGAGGCGGTTAGCCAAAGATCGGGCTAACTGGAGAGGCATGTTGGTTGAGGCCCAGGTCCACCCCGGACTGTAGCGCCATCTAACTAAGAACCAAGAACCCTTTCCAGTGCACAGTGCACACTAACCGTTGAACTATCAAAAAATACTATAGCCAAGCAACATTATCAAAAAAAAAACATACTTCCAATTAGCTTATAATTGCATTTAAACGTTAAATTTATTGGACTAAAATAATTAACATAATAAAGCCATTATTAGTGTAGGTAATTCTGTATGAAGTAAATATCATTGCATATATTCAATTTACACTGACAAGCTAATTAAATGAATGCCTTTGGCTTTAAATAACTACCAATACAATTGCTGTACTTAACGGGCTTAAATTAAAAACATCTACCCACCGAATTAAGGGCCCAACAATGCAAACAAAACAAACTGTTTGAGTTAATTAATTTCCATTTTGGCCATAGTCCTTTTGTTTAGGCTGCTCTTGCTAACACGCATCGGTAATTTATACCTTGAGCTTTGCTGTGTCGCGCCAAAATGTATTCTTCAAAGTACCAAATCACTCTTGATATACCCATTTGCAGGCACAATCAAAGTGTTTGTTTATTTTTCATATTACTAGCCTAACGAGTTCCCAAAAAGGATAGCACACGTGTTTCTGAAATCACGAAAAGGCCAATTCAAATACCAGCATGATATCATTTTGTGTTTATATCTAAAAGTTTCGATTTTATTGCTTTGTGCGGTTAACCGATATGTGGGCGACACGCTGTATCTTATTGAAAATAATTTTCAAAATCCCTTCGAATTGTTTCGGAAATTAGAAATGAAATTGATTTCTTTATCGACGTTCAACGATGTCGATGACAAGAATGATGGTGATGGTGATGAAAAAAAGGAGATTCGCTGTTGGTGATTTTGTAAAATTGATGGGATTGGATAGAGACTAAATTAGAGCGACAAAAAAATAAAAGAATTTCTGTCCATCAAAAGAAACAAGTAAACTTGTGGTCGATATTTTTTCAGTATTCTAAAAAAATGTTCAATATCCTTTAAATTACATTTTTTTCAACTATACTTGTGTGTGAGGTATCTAAGCACATTATGCCAATGGCGTGTTCTAGTAATTTTGTTCAACCAATTTCGAAATCAATTTTAAAATCTGGCTTTAAAAACATGAATTTGCTTTTAGTGAGGTTATACACTTATGCTTCCATTAGAATTATATGACAGCGACGTGTCTTTTTTCAACAAGCTGTGGCATTGTTTTAGGAAGTAAACACAGCCTAGAACTCCATTAGGAAATAGTTCATCACGTAGAGGTGCGCGAAGTAAAATGAATTTAATAGCCATAATTTTACAGATAGATAGTTTTACAACCGGCAAGTGTGATACAGCAACGTGAAGGTATGAAGTGTTAAACGTTGATACTTAAATGGGCTGGTTGATATTCTGTGAATTTGGTAGGTAGCAAGAGCATTATTTAATTAGACATTTTTTTACAACAAGATTTCAAATGGTTCAGATACGTATAGTTTCGCAATAAACAGGAAAATATCTAAGAAAGACTTATCTTCTTTTCTTTATAAAACTGTAGAAATTTTCTCTGTTACCTTAAACCGCAAAAACTACTGGACAGATTCAAATGAAACTTATTTTAAAATGATTCTTAAGACTGTGAGATGGTTTTAGGCTATGTCGTTCATAGAAAAGTCCTTTGGAACAATTTTTAGTCCAACAGTACTTTTTTTCCTGAGTTGTGTGTTGTGCTACAATGATCTGGGTTGTAATGTTTTTGCATACTTTTTGTGATCCGTTTGCAATGGTTTCCTTTTGATTTTTCTTTTCTTAACCAAAATTCATAATACAAAAAAAAGGCCAAGCATCACTCGCGCACCGAAGGTTACGTACTTGGCCAGAGTTGGTGTCTTGAAAACGGGATCCCTACGTTATCTCCTTTTCCAAAATCCCATATTGGACATAATCTCTCTTTTTTTTATCTCTTTTGCCAAAATCTTCCGGGACGAAATCCCCTATGCCAAAATCTCTCACTTACATACATACTTATTAAATCCCTCGTTTAGAATCTATCCGTTTTTTAAACGCGTAGTTTTGGCAGTAAAATTAAGCAAACACCATAATATAAACTTTGCATATACCCAATTTCGCACATATACCGCAAATCTGACAGTAAACCTAAGCAGGGGGGTTGCAGGGGGGTAGCATGCCCCCCATACGTATCTCACTCTGTCGCGCGACAGAATTAATAACACTAAATTTAAAAATGGGAGATTTTGTCCCGTGGGGATTTTCTCTCAGGGTCTTTTCGAGTAAGGGATTCCATAGGGGATTATGGAATAGAGGATTTTGGAAAGGGGATTTTGGAAAAGGGATTTTGGAAAACCCCTTGAAAACGTTAGTGTGTCAGTTGTTGTTTGCTTTGAAAGACATACTTAGATACAAAATTAAACAGTTTTTTGTATGCACTGAACCAAATCGCGTAAGAATCGACAATTTTTCATAAAACTTTTCGTTTTATTGAAAATTTAATATTCAAAATCAATAAATTTCTTCAAGTTCTGTCCGATTTAGTAATATAAAAATACTTTTCATAATTACGTCTATGATCCTTCTACCTATATTCGCAGCTAAAAAAATTAGTATAAAAAAGTTCACTTTATAATATTTTTCCCAAAAAGCAACATGCTTTTTTAGGCTAGCTTTCTCCTAGTTGGATCAACCGTTGGGTATGTGCGGAAAAGATGCAACAAGAAAAAGAAAATTCAGCCAATGATCACCATAAATGAACGGTAAGAACATCATTGTATTTCTCAATGACATAATTCTATTATTTTGAATTCATCCTCAAAAAAGTATTTGTAGTGTCTGCAGGTGTCTCCACATCCTTTTAGCGTACGTTTTTCTTCTCTTGAAACACCTTTTGAGGAAGTGTAAGGTTTTCCTGAATTTTTCAAACGTTTGGCTTGATTCCTTTTCCAAAGTTTTTGATTAAGATGGCGCTTTCTTCCAGATTTGGTTTTCAGATTTTCGGGAGTATCGTACTGATGGTTATGATCAAATATTTTCTTTTGAGGTGGTGTCCAAATACTATGTGCGGGCGTGGAAATGCTGGAGTCAGACGAATATTCATTGTCTTGGGCATATTCGCTTCCACTATCTTGAAAGGGCTCTATAAAAATAACTGAGTAGGGAAGCGAGGAGTGACAACGATTCTCGCTAGTTGGGATTGAACCTGACAATTTCTGTAGGGAAATTTTGTCGAATTTCAGTCAGGAAAGCAGAAATGTATTCCCAAGTGGATTATATACGGAGAATTGACTGTCAGAATTCAAAACTATTCAGACAATCACTTAAAAGGAGTCTGATAATGAATTAGTGGTGTAGTTCGAAATAGCTATCATTCCTACCAAATGTTATTCTCTCAAACAATAATCTATAAAAAGAAGCAATTAGTTTAGAACAGAAAGTTTTCTCTACCAAGTTACCCAAAAAATCTAACTCTTCACAAAATTCAAAGGTATTTAGAGCTGCAGAACAAGTCGGAACACCTATTCAAATAAATTGTTTACTTTTTTTTTAAAAATAACATTGCCTTCTGAAAGATAATTTACTTTAATCCATGGCGTCATTAACTTGAAATCATCGGTTTCGTTCTCAGAACAGCTCATAGTTTCACCTGAGTTGAATTATATTTTTAAAACTGTTTTCCAACATTTGCGGTTTGTACTTATCTACTCATTGGATTTACTTGCAAGATCAAGCATTTTTCTCGCCCTAAATGTCATTATTTATTATTTTTTTGGAAAAACTTGATCACTTAACTTAGGTCACGAACAAGAATGTTCAAAGTTCCTCCAGACACAAACATTGTAACGATACTTAGAATATGACATGAGACAAAAAGAAACAGTATGAAGCATACTAACACCTACTTAGGTGTCATCTTCGATCTCTTTTGCACACACAAAAGAATACCACGAGGCACTTGAGTGCATTTGACTTTTGAAAATTCGAGGCAAAACAATACTATGTCAAAATAGTATACAAGTTACAAATTAAAATTTCCAAAATAAAAATACTAAGAGCAGTTAAAATGATTATGCTTGGAAAAAACATTAAAAAATGGTTGTATACTAAGTGTTCTTTAAGCTGTAATTACAAGGTTTTTTGTCGGATTTGCATGAAAAAAAAAAAAATAAATGAAAAATAGAAGTCAATGCGGCGGTTTTAATGGCATAAATAACTCAAAACTATACTAAGTTGACTTAGTATAGTCTTGCATGGGACCATCGATAAGCTATAATCAAACTTTAATATTTTCAATTTGTTTAATTTTTCCAAGTTTAGCTAGGACCTTGTAGGACCTTTATCCAAGCCGGCTTGCATTAGTAAATCCAAGTATGACAAAAACATCTTCAAGTATATTCTCTTATTAATATGTATATATGTAAGTTACAAAAAAAATGCCAACTTTATAATGTACTTAATGTTAAGAAAATAAAAGTTTTTGACTTTAAAAAGTGTTTCTTTTTTGTTTTGTTGTCAGTTTGGAAAAAATATGCGATAACTGACGAAAAAAATCATTAATTTGAATAAATAAGTAAGTTAATTTGAAGAAAACGATGCATAAAATTGAAGAATATTTATTCAATATCAATAAAGTGAAGATTTGAAATGAAGAATTAAATTTTAATTTAAAGAAATAATACGTAAAAATGAAGAAAGTTTCGTTAATTTAAAGTGCCACGATGCGTAGAATTGAAGAAAGTATCTTCAATTTAAAGTATATTTTTTTAAAATGAAGAACATGATAGAATGATGAATTTTTATCACTTAATAAGGTGTTGACCTTATATTGATAGCCATTTCTTCAAGTCTACCTACTTTTTTGTCAATAACACTACCAAATTTGGTTCAGTGTGATGTATGAAGGAAAATATACTTTTCATCAAATTACTAATTACCTACTCCCAAACTAGTCAATGTATCGATATCATTGGTATTTGCCGTTTAACTAGAGGTTATACCTGAGGTTGTGTGCAATTAGTTTTTGAGATAGACCAAGGAACGAAATTGGTTCCGTTTTTTCCCTATGGGAACGGAACCTTAAAAAGCGTTGACAAAGACAAAGCATTAAGCACAAAGCTGAAAGGATATTTGCAGAACACAAAAACATCAATAGATTAAGGCCATGCACACATTGCGGTCGTTTCGGAAACAAATGTCCACCAAAATGTAAGTCACCTTACAAAATATTATAACTTCATCAAGAAGGTGCATAAATTAAACGTCAATCATATAGCAAAACAAATCATAAATGAATAAAAAAATCTTTCTGAATGAAATACGATAAAATTAAGCAAGTTAAATATTTTTTTCTGAGTGAAACCTGTTTTACATTACATATGACTTCGCAAGTGCATGTGCGACTTTCATTAAGTAAACGTTTATCTTTAAATCCACGCCACAAATAAGATTAATTTCAAGTGTATCGCCCCCCTCCAGAAACACAACCAGATGCGGATACATGTATAAATTGTTCTCACACACATGTGTGTGTATGTCATGCATTTTACATGAATGCATTTTATTAAATAATAAAAGAAATATGAATTATTTGCATATATGCAAATGGCTTTGTAAAACACGCAGCACTTGACGTAAACGAGATCCCGAAGGACAACCTAGTACGAGTATGGATATGCATGTAGGTAGTTATAGGTACTCGTAACAATAACAGCGACAAATGGCGACAGACGACTATACGACCGCGTTATGAGAATTGAAAAACAATGCAGAGGAGCAGGAGCATGAAAATGTGTACACAACACACACATTATTTGTAGAAAGCATTGCACATTTATAATAGTTATGTACATATTCCATTTGGGGAAATTTCTTTGCCAGGCTTATCTGAAGCTTCCGATGAATGTATGTCCTTATGTTTCACAACAGAATTCTGTTAATCAATTAATAATTCCATTTGTGAATATCCCAATTTATTTAATCAGCTTCGTGTATAGCAATTACATGCATAATTCTTTTTTGTTGCAGTGCGTTTTGAGAATAACATGGTTTCGATTACAAAATCGTATCGAGTATCGAACAGATTTGCGGTACTCCGAATTTAATTGTTTAATTGCTCTTTGTAAATGGAAGGTACATATTTTGTACATGTCATCTAGAGTTCAGCCGAATTTTTGTAAAAACCATGCAAAAAGTTTTCCTTGAATTTTAAGCTCATTTTAGTATGACTGAACAACGCATTTGTATCCCTTTGTTCCCAAATAAGTCCTATGTACGACTATTCGTCATTGTGAGGAATAGGTATCTGCAAAATGCTTTACATTTCTTCATCTCTTTCGTAATTGCTGCCACCCGTCCAATCTTAACTTTTCAAACAGCTCAATTAGTTAGTTACAAGACAACATTAATATAGCAACATCTGAAGTCTTGAAATGAATTTGCCAACGACAGAATTTATACAATTTAATTACGCTTTAGTGCCTCCTAGTGTCCTAGTCTATGTTTGAATGAACAGACTGTATAAATAGACAATAAATATTATTGGACACTCAGTTTACATAAACAGTTCACACACAAAAGAGAACAACTAAAGTCGGCGTGTAATACCATCTGAAAGACTGCTGTGGAACCGTATTTTTGAGAATCGCCCATAAAGAATGTCCTTAGTCAGTACGTGAATTGTTATTATGCCCACAAGTAGACTCAAAAACATTTATACATACAAAAACACATTTAAGAATATTAATGTAATTTGTTTATTTTTTTTTCCTTTTATAGGATTAGCCATTTGCCCATGTGGATAGACATCAGCTGAAGTTGATTAACTGTTTCTAAAAGATCTTTAAGGTCTATATAAATTTCTGTCTATGTCTTTTGATTTAGATTATCTAGATAGTGTCAATTCCAGGGGATAATGTCGAGTATGAAATGATTACGATTTCAAGCAATTGTAGAGGGAGTATTATTAGATGGGATCATAACGTTAACTAGAACGACTAAAATCTAGAATGGTCAAAATCTCGAAAATGAATTTGATAAATCTCGAATGCAAAAATCTCGAATGGGTCAAAATCTAGAAAGTACAAAAATCTCGAAAGACTCTATCTCGAAAAAAATCTCGAAAACAAAAGTATAAATTCGAGATTTTTTCTTTGCACCCATCCCATAGCCAGACAGTTCAAAAAAAATGGTCGGGATTTTAATTAAGAAAGAGCCCCAACTTTTATGGAACATTTACATCATCATGCATGCAAATCCATGCAAAAGTTCAGAAAGAGAGAGAGATAGTTTTCCTGTTTTTCTTAGCTAGTGATAAGAAAGCCATACAACTACTGAGATCTCAAATCAGCACCTTAAAGGATGTACTTTTACATAATTATATCGTATGTAGTATCTACTTTTATTGGACAAACAACCCATAATTCTAGATACTCGTATATAAAATGGAAGCAACCATAAATTCCAACGAACAACATTCCTACTATCAACTAAAAAATGTTCCTTACATGTCATATAAGATAATTAGTTTAAGTAAACTTTTGCAATAAAAAGAATTAATAAATTAAACGAAATGAACAAACTATTTTTTGTACTAGGTAGGTAATTCCGGAAGCCGTATTTTATAGGAAAGCAAAATTCCGTATACATAATTTCGTATTAATCGTACTGTGCAAATAATATGGCCAACTAAATTACGTGTCACGTATTTTTTCATGTTAGATGATGTTGTCTCTTACCATCAGTAGACTATTTCATATTTTGCATCGCTGTTATTTTACGTGATAGGCTTGCGTGACGTTGTAAATCCTCGATTACCTACTCATGCAAAAATATTGATAGTTATAGTCAATAACAATTTTTGTGATCGACTTTATTTAATGAGCCCAACAGCCCAACAAATAAGTAACAGCTATAGATTTCTCAATTATAAGTTGAGACTAAAAACGGTCTCTGGTAAGGACCAAAATAAGGATTAGTGTCCATTTTATTGACGTTTCATTATTTTTGGTCCATTTCTGTACCTAACATACTGTTCCTAAAGGGTATTTCAATAACGACTTGACAACTTCAAACTTTTAGTGTGAACGCACCTTTAAACCGATTACTGAACTGTCAATGTCAAAATATTTAGTAAAATCAACATTTTCATCAAGGTGAAGTACACGAAGGAACAACGTTCACAAGAAATATGTAATTAAAGTTTACTACCGAAATTCCGTGTCGGTGGTCGCAACTTTAAGAGCGTTAACGGCAATTTTAGGCCGTAAGCGATGAAGCACAATTTTGGTTAAACGGCTTCGTCACTAACCAAAATATGCGTTTCTGGACAGGTGAGAACCCTCATGTGCATCATAAAACAGCACTTCATCCGCAAAAAGACACTGTTTGGTGTGGTTTTCATGCCGGTCGGTGGCGTCATTGGGCCGTATTCCTTCGTCGAGGAAAATGACTGTCACGTTACGGTAAATGGTAATCGCTACAGAGACATGTTGGAACGTTATTTCTTTGAGCATAATTGCATAATTGGGCATCAGTGATATGTGGTTCCGGCAAGACGGTGCCACAAGCCACACAGCGGGTAACGCCTCTAGACTTTTTTTATGGGGCTACATTAAATCATTGGTCTATGCCAACAAGCCGGCAACGTTAGAGGAGCTCTCAGCTCAGAGCCAATATTGGACGAGAAATAGCGGCCGTATGTCGAAATGACGGCATGGGTTTGGGTTCCGTGCCCATACACTTACCCTGAGAAGCTACTAGGGCTCCTACATATGCAAAACCGCGCACTTAAAGCCGACACATGGAGGGTCCTAAAGACGGGACCAAGACGGCAATATGGACAGCACTTCCTGCTGTCCTTAAACAAGGAAAGTCTGCCATACATGGAGAAATCCAACGGCATGGTAAGGTATAGTATGGGAAGGGTAATGGTCAGACCGACCAAGGGCAAGGACGAGGAGGAACCCCCCGTTGATGATGGAAGCGCTGCAGATAGTAGGGCAGCGACGGTCTGTTTGCTGGAGTACATCATCAAGCAGGACGTCGCAGCCGTACTGATACAAGAGCCTTGGATCAACAAGAACAACGTGATCCAAGGGCTCAAGAACCGGAATTACGAGTTGTTCTATAACGGAAAAGGTAAAATCAGGACTTGTATCCTAATTAAAAACCAATACAAATTTATAAATAATTTATTTTATAAAATTGAGTTATTTTTTCCAAAATTATATCTAATTATTTTTAGTTTTCCCTATACTGTGGGCATAAAACATTAACAGCCGTATTTATTAGATTTCCTTAAAATGCCTCTGAGAGCTTGTTTAGTTAAACATCGCGTAAGAATTTACGCTACCTCTACGCTACTTTGGTGAAATTTTTTTCCACTGTTGATTTACTAAACAGGGTTGGTGTCCAGATAAAGGAAATATATGAGAAACTATTACAAAAAATACAGAAAACTAGGTAGTACTTTCTTCTACTGAAACCAATATCAGCCATGGATATCAGCTGTTTTCTGATCGCCTTTTTGTGTAAAAAAATATTTTTGATGAAGAAATCAAATACATATAGTTGTATGTAGGCATCTACCTAATGCAAACATCGCTTAAAAAATCCGTACCTGAAAGTAACTGAGCTCTATGTTAATGTTGCTGATCCTGGCCTCATGGAGATAGAAAAAGAAGAAATAAAACAAATAGGTATCATTATACCGGATGGCCATTTATTTCATTTTTTGTGCACAATTTTCCCATGACACACAATAAAACTCGATTAGCTATTGAAAACAGTGAAGACATAGGCCGATTTAAAATAATACTCGAAATAAAATGATCATAATACGATTATTTACAAATTTTTGTAATAACTATTTACGATTCCACCCCGAAAATGACATTTGCAAAGAAAAACAAATTTACGCAAGCTCTACGAAACCTCTAAACGCAAATTTTTGTGTTCAAGTTACGCGACCTCAAAACTACGTTGCTTATAGTCGAAAATTGTTTATAAATAAGGTTTTCCTGCGTAAGGGCATTTTAGAGGGTGCGTAAAGTTAAGCAACCTCTACGGCTGTAAATATTCCAAATTTGCTCAAACCACAAACGTTTATCTCATCGTATGGTGCCAAGCAATTTTTCTCATACGGATTTGTTCGTAGTGGCTATCGTTTTTGCACGCCACAGATACCTGGCTATTATATTTGATAGCCATGGCACTCACGGAACTACCACTGGCTATCACATTCACATATGATAGCCATGGCAATCAATGTGTTAAAGGCATCATTGGACAGAATTCAAACCATTAACAACCACGTTTTCAAGTGAACTGATGTTGTTTACATTCTGAAGGACATATTTCCTTCCAAGCATTGGAATGTTGGGATATTATTGTTCCTCTAAACAAAATTCATTCACAATCAAAACACAAAATCCTGCCTGCTCCTAATAGTCCTAATAAAACATGAATGAATCCCTACTAAGAGAATACTACTACTTCTCTTCGGAATATTTCATTCCATTTGTATTGAAGAGAATCTTTTTTGGAGACTCGAATGTTCAATTATGATACTGGAAAGAAATGAGTTTCACTCGAAAATGTTTGCTATTCGGTACTCAAATCTCATGCCAAGGCGAAGGAGTCGTTTTTGAGTTTTCAAAAGTAAATACATAGTAGATTTCTTTTGTATCAATTTGATTTACTATATCAATTCTCAAAGCTGCATTGTTTTAGGTGATTGATAAATATATTCAATAGAGTTTATTTCCTGATTCTAAAAAAAAAATACATCGTTGGCGCAACAGGTCATAGGAACCCTAGTCCTAACTTCTCACAGCCATTCGTTTACGTAAGTTTCTTTATTTTGGGACGAATGAAAGGGACATATAATCTTATGCCGATTCCGAACGGCTTAATTTATAGCCTTTTTCAGGACATTTATAATCTCTCGGATGTTTGTCAGACGTACGTGCATTGGAAGAAAAACTTAAGATGTAATTTGTGTTTTTCCGGGGATCGAAACTGGGTCCCCTCGCACAGTAGTCCAGTACACTAACCACAGAGACATTGCGCCCAGTCTTGCTTCTGTGATTCTATTGGTTTGGTATTATAATCCTTATAAATTTCATGGATATTTTCAGCTCTCATGTTCGCAGAATCACACTATAAGTTCATTCGAAGTCAGATGTAGTCATTTGCAATCAGACATCTTCAAAAAATCTTGTGAGAAAGCTAATATAAACATTATTTTCACCTGACAATATTTCATATTTGCATATTTTTCATGAAACAATATTCTTAATGTTCTTTGTGTCTATATATCAGACCGATTTAGAATGATTTATGGATTTGATATTGAAAGAGACTTTGCGTCGAGACGTTATGGCTTATTTCAGTAATTTATGCAATTTCCAACTTCAGGATACCACATCAGACAAATCCATTCGCTGCTAAATTGAACAATATTTTGATTAATAGGGCACTGAACCAAACAGTAGCCAAATAATATAATTTAAATTAAACTAAAAAACATAATATTAACAAATTTGCTTTAATTCATAAATTTCATTACATTACTGACTACCCACATTAAGTAGATTGCGGGCTGTCATCAGAATCAGAATATTATCCGGCATAATCATATACACCAATCAGCTTAAACTATACACAGTATTGTGTACAACTCAACTGTCATGAATCCAAACACTGAAGGGCTATAGTTACACAATGGAAATCTGTGCCTTGAATGTTAATTATGTATATGACGCAACTGGGTTCAAACTCTGCTGGTAGGTGGTACCTACTCGTATCTTATCGTTGCTTTGGAATTATTCATAGGTAATACGAAACAAGGCAATACAACAGAACCATCAACAACTCAAGCTGAAACTAATAATCATAAACGTGACCATTGAATCCGATTAATGTCTATTATTTAGTACTTCAATTCGATTTTAGGTTAAGTTCAACTCTGATGGCCATTGCAATAGAAGTTAAATTTGTCAGTATATTAAAGTGGGTCATATACTTTTGAGAGCATATAATATTGTCATTATAGTATAGGCTTTTCCATTTGTTTAGAAAATCAATGCTAGGTTAAAGTCTTTCCATAAGGACATCTTGCTTCCACTAATTTTTGTAAGTTTTCTTGTGGTAAATTGTGGACCGAAATGTTACGACGATGAGAAAAATTGTACGTGACAATCTGTGTTGGGAAAATTAAGTCAAATTTTTCCCAGAAATTATTATTAAAAGAACCACAACACACCCCATCCACTTTGGTTTCTTTTATATGGTATAATGATGTGTAAAGGGAATATTATTGAAATGTTGACAAAATATTAACAAATACTAAAAACCTGGATTCCAAGACGTGCCATCACGTAATCGTCCTCGGAGTAGACAAATGCTGATGATGAGATTATTGCTGCTGCGCGTTAGGTATCCTACACTTGTGACCTTTATAATAAAAAAATAGGATATTGAATATGATAGGAATGGTGGTTAACAAATTTTTGATTTATGTAACATCTAGCAGTTACCGGTTACTTAGCTCACTTAGTTGTTTATATACCCTCCCTGTGTACCCGTATTATCTCTGGAGGTAATTATTGTAAGTATGGGATCACATTTTAAGTTATAACTTATAACCCCCTTAAAGGGGTAGAGGGTCATTTAAGGAGCACAAAAATAATTTTTATTTTTAATTTAGCAATGCCTAAAGTTTCATAAAAATCGAGGCGAATCGAAATGAGAGGAATAGGCCTGCAATTTAATTGTGAATAACAAAATTCAAATCATCGACGTCTTTTTATTCTTGGCAGCTAATATCGCGCGTTCACTCAACCAATCGTTGTTCAAATACTTGCGACCGATGTTCGGAAACACTTTGCTGATGAGTTCTTCCTTATATGATGTAAATTCATAAAAATTTTACGGTAACGACTCAGAATGTCTGAAAATTAGACCTAAAATGAGGTGAAATGAGAGTTAACCGAAATCCGTCAAATTATGAAGCTATACTTATAGATCATGTACTAAAAGCAGTATTGTAAAGCTTTTAGTTACTTGTCAACTTATGCATATTTTTCCAGATTTTTCCGTTCGGGTTCGAAGGACGAAAAAATGTTACGTATACGCCATACAGAAAAAAAATACACGAAATTTCTATATTCCCATTGGAAAATACATAACTGCATAATGTGCTCCGCTTGGACTAACAATTTGTGTTAAAAACAAACTTTTAAGAAAAACAAAGATAACGAGAAACAATCTCCCCAAATGACCATAATTGTTAAACACGCTCTGTGCAAGCTAATGTCATTTTGTTTATGGATCATTTTTACTTGATTGTTATGCTTTATGCAATAACGAATAATGCTATACCACGTCAACTATTATTCCCAGAAGGACCACCCAATAATCACTCCTTTCTCGCAGCAAATAGGATTCGAACGACAATTCTTCTGCTGTAGTGATTTTATCTGGTCATTTTGGTACTACAATAGTATTTGCATTTTATTTATCAATTCGTATTGAATTTTGAAACGTAAAATAAATCGAAAGGTCGAGTACGAGTTGACTCTTTTTCATTTTTACCATAAGTGTTGTTAAGGGGTGGAATATATTAGCCTCACATGAAATAATCCGATGGCTATTAATGGCAGGATATTGATTGCAAATTTAAGGATATATTGCATGAAATTACGCCAAAATATCTACAACTTTAATTGGGTGTCATTCAAATAGCTATGGACTAAACAAATTTAGGATCATCGTTCGGTAGCGGAAATCATTTACTAGTAAAAGTCTCAATCATAGGGACATGTATCTTAAAATCCCTTGTTCTTAAAAATTCATTGTCTATTCTCTTTAAATGAACTTATCGATAATCGCTAATAATATTTATAGCTTCCATATCCTCTCAGAAAATTGCTGTTAAATTTGCACATTATGTACCGAAATGATTAAAAAAAATCAATAAATATTTTATTGTTTGATATTGTTTGCTTTTCTCACACTCATCCCTCTTTGTGAAATTTTTATAGATAAAATCCAATATGGAATATATATATCCACTTTCTGTGAAATAAATTATTCCTTAGAGTCACATTGCAATGTCTTCTCTAGGAGAAGATTAAGGAATTCTCTCATGCAGTTGC
Source organism: Cheilosia scutellata (assembly GCA_955612985.1). Taxonomy (NCBI): domain Eukaryota; kingdom Metazoa; phylum Arthropoda; class Insecta; order Diptera; family Syrphidae; genus Cheilosia; species Cheilosia scutellata. Next base: position 14,815,532 of record OY015313.1, on the reverse strand, counting down.
AGATGGAAGTGACTTTAAACTCATTCGTTTCATTTTGATGAACGAATTTAATTTAATTTTACAAATGACGTAGTTCAAACTTTTACGAATTTAAATTCAGTTTTGAATATATTTTGAATATTAACCGACTTGTGTGTTAAAAGAAATTTCCCAAGGACTGTTTTTTTAAAAGAAAAACAGTAAATATTTCATATGTACGGTCAAAGCTATGATTGGAAAATACGTACCAATGTTATTGCTTATGAGTGGTCCACAGTAAGGTAAGGTAAGTAAGGTAGGAAAGTGAACAAGGAACTGGTAACAACGTAGTACTAAAAGTTGTCTATTAACCAGTCGAACAAATACTTGGAAGTAATGCAGGACATTCAGTATAGAAAGAATTATTACTGCGTGCTTTAGAAACTTTATTTCTGGTCGTTCAATTCAAATTATTTTGGATGGTTTCAAGTCTGAAACTCACCATATAAATGTTCCCCAAGGCTCTGTACTGTTTCCGAATCTCTTTCTCATTTTTATACATGATATCTTGTCTGCATCTTCTATAATCCAATTCATTCCTTCGCTGAAGACAGCACCCTTTAGCTTCTCATATCCATTCCAGGACTCACGTCCCTGCCCTTCGGCCGTAGAACTGGAACGGTAAAGAATAATAAGCTTATTTAATTCCGTCCTTGAATGACAGCATTATGAAATGGAGTCTAAATTGGAATTTAATGCTTCTAGAGCGTAATGCTGCTTCTAGAGCGTAATGCTGTCTTATCTCTTATGTGATCCAAGTTCCATGCATATCCATGCATATCCATGCATGGAACTTGGATCACCGAAACCGAAAGACTTTCCATTCTCGGTATGTGTGTTCATTACAACCTTCGTTGAAATGACCCTATATAAGAAATCACCAAGATTGCAGCGAAATGTATAGGTTTCCTCAAACGCTGCAAGAAATATTTTACTCTTTTTGATCCAGCTACAATATATAAGGCGAATGAACGCTCAAAAGTTCTCATATGAGAATTATTCTCAGATATGTATCTGATCTTGTGCGCCGAAAACTACATTGCACCTACTGGATAAGACTCAAAAACTTGCGTTATAGCATATTTTATTTGTTTGTGCTTCTCTTTCAATGGAAAAGGAGGAAACGCTAAGAATTTCAACAAATAATACTATATTGAATGGCATTTTCGCAGTCTCTTTCCATCTTCTATGTTTTCTATTGTTTGTTATGGAGAAGTTTTGGCGTAAGGCTTTATGGTGTCAATTTTTCAAACTCCTGTAGAACTGCATGTATCTTCGAAAATTCCGAAAATCGGATAAATGATTCTCGAGTTTTGGAGGAACAAAGAAACAGACAGTCGTTGCATGATATAGAGTATAGTATAGAGTAGAGAATGGACAATGGGCTAATGCTTGCGCCTCCGCTCACGTGTAATAAATAAATCAAAAAACCTTTCCAGTTACCATAAGAAGAATGTAACCATGATAATGCTGAAAGATTTTTTTTTTTTTTTTTTTTCAAATTAGCCGAATAGTTCTAAAAATACTCCTAGCACCCCTTTAACCCTCCCCCGTAACTGATCCGAAAGGTGTCTTCATAGCAACGGTGAAAGAATTTTTAAAATTTCCTCAGTAGTTCAAGAGTCTAAGTGATCAATTTGGCAATAAAAGGAAATTTGTATCAAATATCAGAATCCTAGCACCTGCGATTTAGGCTGGGCGTTGATCATCAATCAGTCAGGACAAACTGTTATTATATCCTACATAAGAGATTTGGATTGGCGTTATTTTGATTCCAACTTTAGGAAAAACCAGAACGACAAAGCTGTATGCAATACGATACTGTACACATTATTTTTTAAAAAAATTTAAATCTTTATAACAACCATACCTACTAAAAGTTTGTTTTTGCAAATCTTATGTATAATAAAAGAAAGTGTCCGAAGTGCGATATAATCCCATAACTCGAGATTGGCCGAACAGATTTATACTTTGTTGGAAACTCAGTACGGGTTTTAGAAAAAAGAAAAATTGGACAAAGGGGCGTGGCACCTCCCATTCAAAAAAAAAACATTTAAAATCTTATATCTCAAAAGCCACTGAATCGATTGAGTTGAAATTTACATACAATCTTAGGTATCGGCCCAGGAGTATTGCTGTGAAGATTGGTCAAAATTGGACAAAGGGCCGTGGCACCACCCATACGAAAAAAAAATTCAAAATCTTATATCTCGAAAACTGCCAAATGCAGAAATAAAATTCCAGAAAATCGATTTATTTTCATTTTTCGCATTTTACGATAGAACATTATTATCTAAGACCTAAGCAATACAACTTATGTGCACGGGCAAAGCCGGGCGGGTACAGTTATATTACAGTACACATATTTAAAACGTTGGTGCGTATGTAAGTCCGATAATGGCCGCTGAACCACTGAAGCTATCCGCTTTCATTCAAACATGGTTAGTTCAAAACAAACGTTCACAGCTCAGCACTCGCGCAATATACACGTATACCAGACAATTGCTAATTAATCCAATATTATAAATTACCGATATTTTCAACTATATAAAGAGTTTCTTTCCCACTCAAAGTTAGTAGGTATAGCCTTTAATGGCCTATAGAAATGCCACTCATTCAGTGTTTCGTACTACACAAATTCCGGCTTGAAAAAATATAAATTAAAAAACTAACAGACGTTCAAATGAATGGATTTAAATCCTTTATTCTGATGTTGGACTGCTACTTCACGTTTTATTAATGCATTCTTTTCAAATGTGGAAATAATTTAATTTCTAGTTAAAACTACAAACAGACCCTTTTAAGTGCCACTTTCTAACATCAAGTGCACTATTTTCCATATCGTCCTTTTGATTCATCATAACAAAGTTAGAATTTTTTTATTACTGAACAGACAGCTCTTTGGATGTTATATGAAAATAAAATTTGTCTCTTTATGCATTGCATGACTTTGACTATCTGCATATTGCAACATTCCAACGATGAAGGTAAAGGTACCCAAGACCGTGTAATTATGCCCACAGAAGAGCAATTTTCATTATTAAAAAATTCCTTACACATGGCAGTGCATTTAAACTCATATTTTGCCTTTCGACCTCTTTTCATAAAATTCTTATAGTAATAATGAAAATTCATAGGAAAATGCCACGGCATCTACTACCTTCAAATATCGCCTTTATTTCGCAAAATTGGAAAAATGTAATCTGATTGCATTCACAGCAGGTTGCACAATTGTGTGGTGAATTTAAATTGACTTGAGGTATTAAATTCATGAAATGCAAGGATACAAATAATAATGACGGTGCATTGTGCGTTTAATGAATAATTTTCCAGCTAATTAGCAACAACCGGTCTGTGGAAGCGTCAGTAGCAGAAAAGTTAAAAGTTCAGTGAATGCGAAAGGAACTGCATTCATAAACTCTAAAAAAATTAAGAGGAAGTATATCGCTGCACTCGCCACAAAATAATGCCTTTTATATCATTGGAAATGGAAATTTGTAACTTAAGGCTGAAAAGAGTATGCTGTGAGCTTGTAAATGTAGTTTTTTCTTAAAATAAGTCCCACTGGGGGTGGGACCACTTCAACACAAAAATGAAAGTCAATGTGATTAATCTTTTATTATTTGGAGGATAGAGTTGACATAGGATGGCATGTAAAATTTAGATATGGAGTTGCTTGATGGGTTTAGTTACACATCAATGAAAAATTCGACAGAATTTCCAAAGAGAAATTGGCTAGATCCGTTCCCCAATATAATCGACAAACTTTGTTACTCATCGCTTTCCCCCATGCAGCTCTTCGGACAATTTATAGTCGATAGTCAAAGGTTCTTTATATCAGAGCAACCCAGATGATCTATTATGGCTACGGTGACCATCCGTCCCGTATTTCCCGGGACAGTCCCGTATTTCAATCGACTGTCCCGATCTTTTTTAAAGACCTACAGGACGTACAAATGTCCCGTATTTTCATCAAAAACTTTTTTAATTATTATTCAAACATTTTATTAACATTAACATGCATTTCCATTTAACTAAGGCCTATCGCGCAGTCTTCAACATGCAATGCAGTTTGCACACGACACAATAAACGTATGCAGAATGTCTACGACATGTTCCCGCAATAGTCCAAGTAATTTTTTTTACCAAAGAAATATTGGAAACATTTCTTGGACAATTCAAAAATTCGAGAAACACATTTTGGTGCGGACAGCGTACGTGCGTACCCACAAGACTTTAAAGAAAATTGATTTTATGCCCAAAACACATGTGCAGAAATTCAGAATGCTTCACTGCACGCAGTACTGGAGATTTTTTTTTTTTTTTTTTACAAAATTTACAAAATTACAAAATAATTTTTATTAATTATTTCCATTTAAAAAAAATTCTTTAATTAGTTTTTTTCTAGTTTTAAAATTGTTTATATTTATAAGATTTCTAGGTAATTCATTTATTATTGAAGGAACGCTAAATTTAAGTTGTCGTCTACCATAATTGTTGTAGTTTCTAGGTATTTGGAGCATACCTTGGGCCCGTCGTCTGGTGTTGGCTTGATGATCGACTGGTCGAATAAAACGTCTGTCATCGAAGTACTCCAGTATTGTTGTCATCTTGAATATTTGTTCAACACGAAGAGCTTTGAAACCGCTTTCATTAGTTCGCTGGTTAGCGCTTTTTACTAGTTTCAGTACTGAGTTTTGGAGTCTTTGCAGCTTTTGGATGTGGGTTGTAGCTGCATTACCCCAAGCTAATATACCATACCGTAGCTTTGACTCCACTAGATTTGTTTTAAAACAGGTTCAGTAGCATGGTATCGCATATGAGCTAGTGCGTATAAAGCCTTCTTTAGGTCCATGCGTAGTTTATCGATATGTTTATCCCATATGAAATGACAATCAATGACTACTCCAAGATATTTGTAGCTTTCTACTAATTCAATAGTCTCGCTTGCAGTGTTAGGGCTTGCATCATTACTCAAAAGTATTCTGCTATGTGTGGATTTGAATTGTGGACTTCGAATGTGCATCATTTTGGTTTTTGAAGCATTGATAACTAAGCCGTTATCGTGGCACCATTTTGCTGCGGAATTGAACTCGTCCTGCATTATCCTCGTTGCGGCATCCAGAGACCTGTGAGAGACCACAATCGCTGTGTCATCGGCAAAGGCAAATGGAATGCTCTGTTTAAAAGTGCGAAGTAGCTCGTTCGTGTAAAGGATGAAGAGAATCGGACCAAGTTTTGATCCCTGGGGGACTCCATATTGCACGTCCTTTTTCTCACTCATCGTGTCCTTAATCTTGACGCAAAATAGTCTGTTGTGCAAATAGTCCCTAAGCCAATCAGCCATTACTCCTCTAATGCCAATTCTTCGTAGCGCTTCTAATAACACGCATGGTTAAGGGTGTCGAAGGCCTTACTGAAGTCCATGAACAGTACAAGGACATGATGGCTTTTATTTAAGCTTTCATTTACACAATTAACGAATTCACCTAGCAGTTTGCCTGTACTTTTGTTTCTTTGGAATCCGTATTGGCTTTTGTGTATTAGAGAATGTTTGTCGATAAAACTTTGTAATCTTACCGAAATAACGCCTTCCAGGCACTTTTCTACTACTGGAAGTATTGAAATCGGTCTATAATTGTTTAACTGATTTTTGACCCCACCCTTATAGATCGGTCTAACAACAGCAGTTTTCAGGGTTGACGGAATTTTTGTCTGTATCAGGCTGAGGTTTATGAATTTACATAGAATGGGAGCAAAAATGTCGGCATGTCGTCTGATATCAGCTGCCCTGATTCCATCAATTCCTGGTGATTTATCTTCTCCAAGAGAACTTATAATTCTACGAATCTCACGGATATTTGTAGCTTTGGCAAAAATTGAGTTTTCTACACATGCATTCCTATGATTCGATGTGATAGAGCTACAGTGGTGAATAATTTGCGATGTCTGTTCAGAAAAAATGTGTGCACATTCATTAGCTAATGTTTTAATTTCAATGGGAAAATTTTTAATCAGCGTTTCATCAATATTTAACTTTTTTCTTCCTAATATTTGATTAATTAATCCCCATGTTTTTCGAGGATCGGTTTTAAATTGGATGAATTGGTTCTTATAGAAGTTTGATTTTTGGGCTGCAATAATTTTGTTGATTTTATTCCGGAAATGTTTATACTCCATTTCATAACTTCTGTTTCCTCTGTTATTTTTCCATCTTCTATATAGATCGTCTCTTTTTTTGCATTCAGCGATAAGATAAGCGGTTATCCAGGGACTATTTTTTCGTTTGTTGTGTATTGTTTTCGAGAAAGTGAATTTTTTATATATTTCATCTAGTTTGCAAACCATTTTTTTATATAGCGTATCAGCATCTTCTTCTTTAACGACTTCATCCCAGTTCACCTCACGAATAAGCTCATTTACTCTGGCGTTACATATAAACGATGTACTGGCTATGTGGTTATTTGGTGTTATTAGCGCATCTGTAGTGTATAAGGTCGCATAATGATCGGTGATACCATTCTCGATCACAGCGGAATTGATTTGTTGGTCAACTCTGCTCACAAGTATGTGATCAATTACTGATTTCGTCCCCTTCTTAGGATCAACCCTTGTATATTCAGTAATGACATTTATCAGTCCTAAGGATGCTAACATCTCCAAATAATCTTTTACATAGTTTGAGTATGAGTCACGAATATTAATATTCATGTCCCCCATCACAATCATTTCTTCCCATTACTCCCAAATTATTTCCAAGTTCCTTAATAAATGCTTTTTTGCTAAAACCAGGTGGTCTATAAACTGCAACCACGTACGTTGTAGTATTTCCCTCCGTAAAGCTAATTTTGATGTTTTCATACGATACAGTTTCCGAAGGTATTCGTTTGTAATCTACATTTTTCCGAATAAACATCAAAATTCCTCCACCTCTCTTATTGTTTCTGTTAAGAAATTCTGGTTCAAAGCCATTTATTTGATAATAATCTTTTTCTTTATCTTCTATATTTGTTTCGTCTAGAATAATTATATTTATTGCGCTTAAAAAGTGACTTATACTTAAACAAAAGTTACTCCAATGTAAACGCAACGATCGTATATTAAAACATAAGCAACAGCAATTATTATTTTTTAATTCATTAACATTTATGCCGTTAAAACCTTGTATTACCCTACAATCTACATTGACTATTAATTCATTATTGTTTTCATTTGTGTTGATCATATTGATAAAAACAGTTTTGTGTTTCTCTTTAATAACACGCAGTGTATACTGTATAGTTATGCGTGTGTTATTTTATTTAGAGATGTGCATAATTCAATTTGCAGCGGTTCTGTCAATGCGGGAAAAAATACGTGAGAGAAACACAAACGACAAATAATTCTCGTCTCTCTTTTCCTCGTATGCATCAGTAGCTGAATTTAAAAATTCGATGCTGACAAGTCTATTATACATTTGTATCACCACATAAGAACATGGTGTATTCTAATCCTCCTGCGCAGTAAATTCTGCACATGTGTTTTGGGCATTAGGGCCTTGTACTGGGGGTTATTCCCAAATGCGCAGCGGATAAGTATATATTGGGGTTGCGGTTCTGTACAGATTCTGTATTCATATTATCTGAAAAAGCATACTGAAAATATATTTTGGTGTCTTCTTTTTTTCTGTACATATTTACAATTTAATACGGAATCATCATAGCTTGATTTCGGAGAAATACTTTGAAGGACACATCTCATTTCAACATTTAAGAAAGAGAGAAGTGACTGAAAGACAGTTTCTAAGTTGGGTTTCAGCGGGTGTGAAGCATTATTTTGTCTTAGACATGTGTACGACAAATGTGTTTATTTATTCCACTGTTTATTTATTGTGGACTTAAGATTCAAATCATTAAAAATTTAACTTGAACTGAGCAAAATAAAGCCCCCAGGGCATGATGGAAATATGTCCCTATGTCGCTAATAAATATGGTCTTATGACGCTTTTGCATATAGTCGCTTTATGTCGCATGGCCTAATGTCATGGCACCATAATATTCAGTTGTATTTACATTGCAAGGAGTCTGCTATTCTATCAGTGTCAACGTTGGTGCCAACATTTACATGAAGTAAGTTTCAAATTATGAGCAGAATTAACTTTAGTTTTGTCAAAATACTTGTGCCCCTACTGTATACGGCATCATTATATGTTGATCGGCCTTGAACAAAAGTTCAAATTTAAAGGTCTTAGAGACGATTCAGCGCTTTTCATGCTTGTGCATCACGGGCGCATTGAAGACATCTCCAAACCAGCTCTGGATACAAAAATATCCAATGAGCTTCTCCGACTTAAAAGATCAAGCATTTCAAAAGTCGTTAATGTTATCTCCGGCCACTGCATATTACGTAGACACGCGCAAAGGCTCGGTCTGCCATATACAATGACTTCTGCAGAAGCTGCAGAATTCATTTTCTTTGCAGTTGCCATGCCATGGCCAATTTAAGAAAGGCCCACTTTACAATATAAGTATTGCTTTTGCTGTACGTTCGACAGTACTGATCTAGAGTTAGAAACATCGCATTCTGGTTTTGTAGTGTAAAATACTTTAGGCAAACTCGGTAGTATAGTGGCGCAAAAACTAAGATATCCATGTAGTATAAGTAGTAGTAGTAGTTGCACAAGCACAATTATTTTCCCTACGATTCGACAAGAATGCCTGTGGCAGATATAGTGCAGTTGAAGAGTGACCGCGTTGATGAGCAGACCATTTGATAAGTGACATGCTGATGAGAACATACAGTATCGAGAGAGAGAGAGAGAGAGAGAGAGTTGCTTACGTAAACACATTTAGTTGAACATGTAAAGTCATTCATAAGTAGGTAATAAAGAATATTATTAAAAGCTGTTTGAAGTGTTTTAAGGTTTTTATTGAAAGAATCGCTCGCCTTTTAAGACCTTACTGTATCCCTTTAATAGTAGAAATGGTACATGCCGCTCTCAACTAGCTTGTCAGAGCAAACACGAAAGTGGACCCAGTCCTGAGAGTAGCTCGGGGAACGTTCACTTTTTACTTTCGCAATTTGTTTAGAGTTATTCCCAATGGCATCGGAGACTATCTCCCAGGATCCCAACACAGTTCGTATTTTGCGAATAGCTGTCGCGTGTCGAGAGCCAACAAGGCAAAAACAGTATAGACTTCGGAGGAACAGCTTTTATGAAATATGATAAATTGAGAACCTTTAAAAAAGCAATAATTTTTTTTAATCAATCATTTTGTTTATTTTAATTTAAGCTAAAAATAATGTTTTTTTTACCTTCAAATATTTACATATCAAACTCTTGAAAATTACTGGACAGATATGTTTGTTCTAAGCGAGCCGTAATAGAAAATATAGGCTTTCCTAGCGGTTCAAGAACAGGCGAAATCTGTTGGGAATGAAGTTAACGTCGACAAGACTAAGTACTATGCTATCAACGAACCCAGCATCTGTCCACTGCCTATGACAAAACGTCAATCTTGAAAGCAAATATTTTTAGGTAGTTAAAGAGTTCACTATAAATGACACGAATGACACCATGATGCTTCGAAGAATGGACCTAGGAATTCGATCTACTTCGGATCGGCAAAACAATTACATTCAAAACTCGTAACTTGAAAAACGAAAAGTACCTAATATTAAAAAGAAAACCCTTAAACCTGCTAGTTCTGTTGTACTGCCCGGCAAGTGCTCGAAAATAAGCAGGAAGCGGGAGCTGATACTGGGCTTCTTCGTCGGATTTTTGGTCCCGTATGCAAGAAGGGCGAGTAAAGGTTTAGATACAACTCCAAGCTCTAAGATGCTTTAAAAATCTAAAATATATCGACTACATTTGATCGGTTACATTCGAGACGAAAAAGAAGATCGAAGCTTCACCTCAAACACCATTAGATACCATCGCGACGGATCTATCCACTTTTTTTTAACAACTAAAAACAGTGGGACGGATTCCTTTCGTTTGCTCACAAAAATGAATGCGGTTGTGAGAATATAGGCCAACACCTATATGGAACTGTTTCCCTATTTTTCGGATATAGGAGAAGTCAAAAAATTCCAAAAATGATCGCTTTTCAATATCTTTATTTTCAGATCCATGTTACTTACTTCATCTTTGTCGTTCCATCAGAAGGTTTTCCTGCATTAAAAATGACTGTCCAAAATATAGCTTTTTACAAAAAATATTTTATACGGAATGTAATATCCATTTCCTTCTAACTAACATTCCACAACATGTCGGTACGTACTCTGACATCTCACATAAGGCTGCGCAAAAACAAAGAACGGAAATTTCCCTTCATGTCCTCACATGAAACAAAACCATTTAACCAAATTGATGTCCTAGTCAAAGTACAATAACAAAACATAAAAACAGGACATTTTAAAATGCTTCATTGGAGACAGTCCGGCAACGAGTTCAGTGAACACATTTTATGCATGAACCTTGTAGCGAACAGCATACTGTACCGCATAAAACAGAAAAAGGACAAGGACACACTTTTAGTGGACATTTGTTGTTAGTGACATAAAACCAAAATATTATAGCCACCTACCCTTTCGGTTCGCTGAGTGAGGACAAAAACATTGTTTGTTAGGGTCAGACACAGCACTGGTCATGGTTATAATTTATCTGCTATAGTATATATAGTTGTGGTGGATGGCGGCCGGGTGGACTCGGACTCACCCACGAAATCAATAGTGTTGCCTTGCCATATGTAAATTTTGTCAACTTGTCTCTGTATAGATGATAACACAGCTTGAGCGACAAAATTAATTTTCGCAAAATAGTTTCTGATGTTTCGGTATTGAGGTGGGGTTAAGTCCTGACAGGCTCTAGTTTTTGTAATTGTAACATGTGCATAATGTGGTTCAAAACCAGCTGGTATGTCTTAGAACTTTCTAACAGTTTCTGTGTGTAGTTTCTATGATCTTACTTGGAATAGTTGAATGAGAAACTTTTTCAATTATATTTATGTATAAAGTGAATATAGTCAAGGACATTCTTAAATTTAACTTGTTCCTGCTGTTGCTCACTCAGGATTTCTATCATGACAATTCAACTGCTACTTCCGTCAATAGAGAGTTGTGCGCTTTTGGTTACTGTACTAGTGTACTGCTCTATGGCGAAGCTTTTAACACAGACCCTAAATATTTCATGAATATTTTTTGGAGTATATTTCATTGCTTATAAAGGCACAATCATTTCTTTTATAATATTTGTTCAACAAACTCATGCGGTTACTGGAAATACCTACCCCTATACCTCTTCGTGTTATAAAAACAACTAAATGCTACCATTCTGTAGACATAAGCATGGGTAGGACAAAATTAGGCATGTCTCTTGACAAATCATTGCATTTAAGAGGCCACGGAAAGGAAGGCTAGTTTTAAATTAGATTTAGCCTAAAAGGTGGACTATTTTGCATTCTACATTAGAAGTGGAAGTATTCAGTTTGCCATTATATTTATAACGCCTAGAAGAAGTCACTGGAGACCCCATAAAGTACATATAATCTGAATCAAGATCAAATTCTGAATCGATTTAGCCATGTTAATTTGTCTATCTGTCTGTCAGTCTATCTGTCTGTTGAAAACGTAAAAGCGAATGGACCTAGGTCAATGAAATTTTGTGAGAGGTCTGGTATTGAAAATGGGATATGTCGATCAACTTGTCCTGGTACTTCCTATAATAAACCAATATTATAGAGACATTATGTGTATTCTATTTTTTTACAGGTAATAAGGAGTTTGACGAGGAAAAGTGTACCGGGAGCTGAAACACGAACTCTTCATCTGCATCTGCCCATGTGGGCATGTGGTTTACTGAAGCTCATAACAAGTGCTCCCAACGTGAAGCCTACACCGACGACTCGGACATTAAAATAACCATGTTCTATCGCCTGGAGTAGCGGCGCTGGTGTTTCCATGAGTTGTCCTTCATTCGGAAGTCCAGACTGCATTGCAACAGTACGCCTTTTTGGCTTACGTGAAATCGTGAAAAACTGCTGCTTACCTAATCTTGTAATGAATCTGAGAACTAATTATGGGGCTCACCCGTAGGCCGATTAGCCCAAAAATATTTTTTCTACAAGTACGCATGACTTAGAAAACAAAAGTGCATGACTGGGTCGCAAGATACTTTCTCATGTCGCATTCGATTGCCTGGTTGATTTTATTGACATTTTTCTAGGCGTCATTGGAGTCCATTTTGTCTACAAGCTTTGAAGCTATTTTAATGCAGAAAACAGAAGAGAACATGCTATGTGTACAAGGGTGTTTCATTTTGTAAGGAAAAAACGTTTTTTTTGAATTTTTAGCAAATTTTGCTTACGCTTCGAGTCTCAGTGATGTAAAAGGTATATATGCCAAATTTCAAGAAAATTGGATAATATTTAAAGGTTGCACACTTTGATCAGTTTTGTAAAAGTAGGGGAAAAATACGATTTTACAATGTTAGTTATATTTATTTGGAAAAACAAGAAATCACTAAATTAAAATGATGTCACAAATAAAGACTAAGATTAATAGGTAGTATATGATGTGCAAAACATGTGTTAGTTTAATCAAATTTGAACGAGGAAATTCCTTCTTTTGTTCGCTTGGTAACTGTTATGTTCGACTACCCTCAACAAGAATTGTATTTCTTGTTCGTCCCTGACCGGTATCATTGACCACCTAAAGAGCGTTCATATGGCTTCTTCTAGAATCACTGCAGTATTCTGTCATGTCGTGGATTCCTGACAAAAGGCTGACAAAATGTGCAACCGGTTTCATTCCTTTCAATTCTCGTCGACGAACATTCAACTGTTTAGTGAAGAGGACAATTTTAAGTGCATATATTGCCTTTGCCATCCACCTTGTTTGATGAAGAGCCCTTGGGATCCTGAAACTAAAGTCGTTTCTTCTTCTTCTCGTAGATGACTTCCGTCTTTAAGGACAATTTGTATGTATTGAACCATTTTCAGTCGTTTTTCTTCTAGAAAACGTTGAACGAGACTTTCTTCATCCAGCATTGACGTATATGAATTCTTATCAAGTGAAGCCCCCAGACTTTGGAACTTTCGAAAAATCTGGATGTCAGGACCACTTGATGGCATGCTACAACACTCTTCAAATAGTCCATTCAATATTAGTTCATGGGTAAGATGACGGCAGGCCAACCACAACAATGTTCGTTCGAGTTCCCTTTCAATTCTCTTACATGCCCCTTGGATCAGTCCTGTATTAAATGCTTTAGTATCAAAAGACATACCGATGATATTGTCACGTAGCCCAAATCGGTCCTTCAGCCATCTGCTCACCAGTGCAACAGGGCAACAGGTATGCAAAGAAAGTGCTCAAAATCCCATGCCCATTAATACAAAATGCTTCGATATTAAACATTTCACTAGTTTGAGATAAAAGTGATCAAAGTGTACAACTCCTAAATATTATGCAATCTTTTTCAAATTTGTCATAGGTATATATCTTTTAGATCACTGAGACTCGGAGCGTAAGCAAAGCCATATGAGAATCATAATATTTCATAAATTTCATAAATGAAACACCCTTGTGCAATCACTGTAATAGGCCATCGATAACGTTGGGCATAAAATAGCGATGGGCGACGTTAAACGTTTTTCTCAACGAATATAGGTATACCCCGAACTAATTGACTCTAATTTTAAGTGAATGAATTTTTTTAGGGGAATCAGAAGGATTCTTCTATCACTAGCAACTCAAATTGAAAATTCATACATTTTAGAGTCAAATAAATATCCCTAGGATTAGCCACCGTTACTTTACGCACAGTTGAATTATTTTGTCAAACGAAGCCATAATAAAAGGTCCTTGTCAATGTAAACTACCCTCAAAATATATCTAATTTTAATAGCGGGACCTATAAAATATTATTCCCACATCAGAGGGAAGTAAGGGACATCGTCGTAAAGTTTTCGTGCCACAAATACCAAAAAATCCATTTCGTGTGCCCAACCTGAAGGAAGAAAATTGCCTTTTACACAATAGGTATTCAACAGAATCATCTTCTCAGTTCTATACCCTTGGAGCATATCAATTAGCCGGTATACTCAATTTCATTCGATAAACAAACAATAGGTTAGCGAAGCGGTATCTTCATTGTCAATATGCTGCTCTATAATGTAAGAACTTTGTCTAGGAACGTGCCAGGAAATTCCTTATAAATATTAAATCTATGGAGGAAATATAGTTTTAGTTATACCTACCCAATTGGGGGATGAGCTTTTTCAGTGACATGACACTATGTTAAGCTAATCTGCCAATCACTTAACTAAGTATTTCCGCAAGAGTATCTAAGCCAATCATATTGGAAATTGTGTTCCTAACAAATTGAAATGTAATTAGACCTACTATCGGACTAACGATATGATTGAAACACCCGGCAGGAAACGCAATTTCCCCTTTAAATTAAAATGCCCTATGGGATAATGAATGCCACAATCAGGCTACCTACCAGAAAAATGAAATCCCTAGATGTTAACTTTTGTAAAATCCATTCACTTTGGTAACCCAATAAATTAATTTATAATTAAACCGCTTTCAGGATGAGTGTTAAAGTACATTACGGTGTGTTTACATTATTATTGCTAGTGGGCTTGGGTTTATTCGATAGCTTTTGTTCGCTCGTATACGCAATTATCTCTATTGATTCGGTTAAATAATGCAGATTTTTTTCATCGATTGTATGAAGGTCTACGTGAAAATAAATGCGGGCCAACTTATGTGAGGGCACTTGAGCTAAAGCGATGTGCAATAATTTTAAAGCTGTCATTTCGAATCGTAGCGATGGTGGTGATTTTTGAATAGTAATTCAACAAGCGATTATTGCCTAAATTTATATTTTCAAAAAGAGTTAAACGGAATGTACGTTTGGTAGTTAGAGAGGTGCTCGAAGGGTATTATGACGGAGTCTCCGTAAAATTTAAAAATAAATAAATAAAAAATAAAATAAAAATATATACAGTGAGTTTTCTTTCGGATCTGGAAACAGGTCTAAAATACCAACAATCTGTAAAAAGTTTGATAAGGAAATAACAATAACAAAACGTATTTAATCCCGACAGGATAAAATAATTTATAGATATTTAAAAAAAAAAATAGTTTCCCATCTCCAAAGAAAAATTAAAACATCATTGGTGTTTACTCAACATTGAGGCTCACTGTAGGTACATAAACTAGTATAGTCCCTTACTTTGCAAAGCTTTCAATAGGATAAAAACAAAAAATGCTCCTATATAAAAACAGAATCCCAATTTACCACTTTCTTAAAATATTAAATCGATCGAACGAAGTTAATACTTCAAGCCTATTGTTTGTAAAATACGAAATATATTAAGTCGCCAATAACTCGGGCTCTAAGTGAAGTTTTCAAAACCGGACAATTGGATTTCACGGCTTTAGGCAATAACGCCCAAATTGATATGGAAATAACGCAAAAAAAAAAATGCATAGCGCCCAAAAATAAACAACAAGATGGAAATAAAGCCCAGACATAATTTCAATTTTTATACGCTTGGGGTTACTGTCAGAGTTGGAGTATGTACGAAATTGGATATATTTATTTGTAGAACAAACTCATACCTACTCCAAAATTCATGAGAAAACCCAAGCAGGGGGGTTGCAGGGAGGTAGCATGCCTCCATACTTATTCCACTGTTTATGCATATCCACTTACTATTTTGGGCCTTGTCAAAAAAACGAGCCCTGGAAAGGAAATAACACCCAAAATGACGAACAATTTTGCAACAACAAATGTACGAGTTTTTTAGGGCGATTTCCAATTTCCAAATTTATTTAAGCGCTATTTCCTTGGGCGTTATTGCATAACGCCGGATTCCACAAACCGAGTTTGAAGTTGATCGGATGAAAAATAAAAAAATTTACATACGCCATAAATTATGGTATTGTTTTTTTATGTAAGAAAAAATGTGGGAAAACATTTTCTAATAATATTTGATTTCTTAAAAATGAACCTAGGTAATAAAAAAACGAATACTACATAAACCTAATCTAACCTAATCTAATCTAACCTAACCTAATCTAGCCTAATCCTAAACTTTGAGCTGCGTTGCGACCCTCGCTCCGTTGATATAAGGCTCCAACAAGTAATAAAATATCACTCGCTAACCCCCTTACAGGCGGACCAAACACCACATGTCGGGGCCCAGGGCCCAGTCCTGTAGCTCTAAACATTAACCACAGCCCAGTCAAGCCACTAGTATTTTTCACGATTTAGCCTGTCGACGTTTGCTACATCCTTTTCAGGTATGCTTAAGCAGTATTGTAGGTTAGCATTTTCATCACCCGAGGTAGCAAGGTTCGTAGAGGATGCGTTTATCTGTCACGCTTCTAGCAAGATGGTAGATAATAGGCACGTTATTTGAGTCCGATAAGTAGTCGTGTGAATCTACATACAAAAATGACTCAGGTGGTATGTATCCACTCACCATGGTATTTCTGAAGTACCCAGGGTTAGGATAAAATAAGCCTGACACAAGTTTCCAAGACCTTGGAACTACCTCTTTGGCGCGATCCGTTCTATGGTATTTACTGAAGAGGGACACGATTAGCTCGCTTTGCTAATCGCCTGTTATTTCGTCAGAATTCGAGGCTACTTGAATGACACGAGAGAGCCGATGTACTCGCACTTTCTCTATGGCCTTGAGCACTTCTGAGCGGGTTTCATCAACTTCGACAGGTTTACCAATCTATTAGGACTATTTTCTGCCGTTTTTAAAACATTACGGATCTTTCGTACTTCTCTTTAGGTGCCAGAATTTGGAACAGTTTACATAATGAATTTAAAACTATTTAAAATTTAAATGATTTTGTTCGCTCCTTAAAAGACCACTTACAGAACCCAGACGTAGCCAGGCATTTTCACCTTATTTTTATTAATTAAACACATAAGTTTCTAATGAATATTTTAAGTAATACATATCTAATATTATTCTTACTTAAACTAAAATCTACATAATTTGTTAATTTAAACTTAGATATATACCTACTCAAAATTGTAGATACATTTTATAAATTGTATATTTTAAAGCCACTAAAGAGATTTCAATCTCAAGGCTTTACGTATATTAATAAATTGAATTGAATTGAATTGAATTTCGTTTTGATGAGCTTGATCTATATAGCTAATTAGCACTATCTTTTACCAGTTTCTGGAATCAGACTCTTCCAAGTGAATCCACAGTTTAAATGCCTTCCTCTTCCCTCTCATTTCTTCTGGAACTCCAAGCGTTTTAAACCTCGTAGTTTTTTTTTCTCATTGATGGATTACCATCGCACTTACCATTCGTTAAACCATTGTTAGATTTTCTTAAGGAATTTTATCTTGGTTGGTATTATTTTAAAATTATCTAAAATTTTGTCTACCTTATAATAAGAACCACTATTTCATACTTTAATAGTCGTACTTAGGAACTTCACTGTAGGTTATATTAATATACCTAACTATTGTTCCCAGGATAGGTACACAGGTAGCTATGTTTCAAGTTCAGCTTGAAATGACTTTAATTTGTCCGCTCAAACGAACAAATTTATCTGACAGGAAATCGCTTATAGGGTAAAGTCGGCAAATATGGCACCCGGGGGGATATGGCACCCTTTCAATATCTCCCACTAACGACTTATTTTCAAAATAGAGACACCAAAATATCATTCATTCTACTGAAGTATGTTGATAGGTGCTGTAGACATCGCAGTAGCTCATGCATTTTTTTTGTGACAAGGTGAGTAAAAACAAGTAAAAGTGTTATCATCGGCCTGGCCGATGCTTTGATACCCTCCACTGCATAAAAGTCATGCAAAATGTTCGCCATGCCATATTGGCTTGGTATAGGAGGTACCAGAACTACTTGACCGACATAGACAATTTTCAATACCAACCTGACGACGGTAAAAAGAAGTCCTCTCACAAGATTTCATTCGCCTAGATCGATTCGTTTGGACGCTATCGTGCTTTCAACAGACAGAGAGACACATGGGTCTAATAGTGGTTTTGTATGGGAGGTACCAGAACTACTTGACCGACATAGCCCATTTTCAAAACCAACCTGGCGACCATAAAAAGAAGTCCTCTCACAAAATTTCATTCGCCTAGATCGATTCGTTTGGATGCTATCGTGTTTTCAAGAGAGAGAGACACATGGGCCAAAGATTGTTTTTGTATGGGAGGTACCAGAACTACTTGACCGACATAGCCCATTTTCAATACCAACCTGACGACGGTAAAAATAAGTCCTCTCACAAAATTTCATTCCCCTAGGTCAATTCGTTTGGACGCTATCGTGCTTTCAACAGACGGACAGACAGACAGACAGACAGACAGACAGACAGACAGACAGACGGACAGACAGACAGACGGACATGGCTAAATCGATTTAGAATGTGATCCTGATTCAGAATATATATACTTTATAGGGTCTCCGGTGAATCCTTCTTGGCGTTACAAATGTAATGACAAAGTGAATATACCTTCCTGTGGAGGGTATAATAAGTAGAGTGAATTTAAGAGAAAAAGTTTTTTTGTGGTTTACTCAAGTAAGTGTAGATAGGTAAGTTGTTGGCGCCGGCTATCCGCTTCAGCATAATAAGAGAGTTAAATCGATATGTAATTGTTTCTGTGAACTGTGCTGAGTGAGTTTGAGTGTTTCATCGTGTTATTTTCAATATCAGTGGTACCTTTAAAAAGGGGATATGGCACCCAAAAATGTGGGGATATATGGCGCCGGTGCCATTTCACCCTCTCAGTACATATAGTTACTGGAAATGACGTCATGTCAGACAAAAAAAAAATTGTATAGTATGGAATAGACCGGATGTCAGATCAATAACCGATCCTCGTTAGTGATTGCAGAGAAGGGATCACGCAATGTAATTGCAGTCACATCTGCAGAGAGGTAAGACCATAACGGTCATTGAATGCTGCCACGCAAAAGAATTGTTTTTATCACCAGCCAGATGATTGGATTAAGTGTATAATGTGCCATTTTTAGTCACATGACTCCTGCACATCGCATATTAACACATCCAACAAGTATAACAACAGTAATCAAAAGAAAAAGTAGGGTGCCATATACCCCTTGACATGGCGCCATATTACCCTCCATTTTTTCGGTTATCTTTTTTTTAAGTGTTTTTTTGTTGCAAAAATAATATGTTTTTTTAACTCTGAATTTCTTTAATGTTCATATTTTACGCTTTTAAATGAATTGAAAAATAAAGTTATTTTTGTTTAAAATAAAAACCTTGTTTATTTTCTGAATTAAAAACAAAAACAAAAAGGGGTGCAATATTTGCCGACTTTACCCTACAGGACAAACTGGGAAATGGGGGATTGTTTATATAACTTTCTATATCATTAAAAAATGTGAGAAGAATTTATTATATTTCATACTAAGAGGTACTATTTCTTACTAAATATTATAGCATACGGCTCCATGTCCATCATAATAAGGACACTTGATTTCATAACGCCTTAAGTGTACTTTACATAACTATTAGACTACCCGAAATTCCCTGAATCTATGCTGAAAACTCCAGAGTAGTAAACTGCCTCAATTCCAAACGGGGTTCAAGTACTTACACGACCAACAAACACGACCAAAAAATCCTCTCATCCTGCATAAAACTATTTTTCTTCAAAATGAACCCTTACAGTACCTACTTCGGCCACGACATCACTAGGTAAGGGTATTGTGGACAATATTCTGTTATGACTTGCATTTTGAAATATCCAAAGGTACAATATGATCCAGTAGGAAAACATAGTAAAGTAGAATACAACAACCTAAGCTAGGTACCTTGTTGTCTGCTTATGAAAAGATGACTATCGATTATACCCTAAGAAGACTCTCAATATAGTCTACATAAAGATGTAATTCAATTCAATAGGAGTATACCTACATACTTTAAAAATGTCTAATAAAATGTATCTCTTACGTTGGGTCGCCTGATAAACGACATCGTTCTGTATATACAGATTGCCGCTCCGTTCAATTCAAATGCCCAACTTTTTTTTTTTGCAAATCATGTGTGCGGACGATAAAAACGTCGATTATGTGGCTTATGATATAGGATAGGAAATGAAATATTGACAAACGAATTCATCTTTCAAAAAACCCAAAAAAAGGGACAGTTTAGGGGAGGTGTGAGCCATCATATTTCATCTAACAAAATCGAAAGTGTATATGTCCACAGAAAAGAAAAACGAAAGTTCAAACATTATTTTACGAATTATTCAATTTCAAAGGCATCTTCCATTAGGGAATTGAGATACGGCATTTTCAAAGAGGGGGTTTGGGTCTTATGAATTTATATGGCTCGATGAAATAAACTGCACGACTTGGTCGTATAACAATGAGTTGGTTACATAGACCAAAGTCCTATCCATCATTGAATCGATAAGGTCGAAAATATGGTTTGCACAAATTGCTTTTTTTATAGGAGGTATCTATGTCCGAAAAGCCTTCCGTGGGATAAAGGGAAAAAGCACCACAATCGTGGGAATTTCAGGAATCTGTTAAAAAAAATTGTAAAACCAAATTTTTGTGAAATTTCATCAAATCAGCACAACAGTTATCAGTAGAAATAAAAAGAGCTCATGTAAGTAGCCTCTTAACAAAAAAGTTCTGACGGCGCGCAGCGACAGCGTATATAACTAGACCTCTAGTGCCAGCGGCAAAGTGACATTTGAATGGAACCAGTTTGCATTTTTATTACTTTATCTTCATGAACATCAAAAATGTATTTTGTGTAACTTCTACAATTCCAATTTTCCTTGTTCTTTACTAAATTAATTTAGACTTGATAGATTTGTTTTGGCAGTTCGTTATGTTTCTTTCAATTTAGCAGTTAATTTTGTGGGCGCAGTGGCTCAGCGGTTAATGTGCGAGAAGCCACAGGTTCGATCCCCGGAAAAGCACTACCTCTCGCGAACGTCTGACAAAAATACGAGAGTATAACTGTACTAAAAAAGCTTCTCAATTCAGCCGTTCGGAGTCAGCATAAAATGGTAGGTTCCTTCGATTAGCCCCAAAAATAAAAACTCACACAAACTAGAGAAGCTAGACCTATAGGGTGCCTATACGGACTTGTTGCATGAACAATTTATTTAGTTAATTTTGCGCTAGATTGAAACATTTCCCAGAAAAGCATATTTCACAATATGTGCTACAGTTGAAATGTCAGTTTTTTTATATGGAGTTTGGCATACCGCTAGTCATCTAGCGGTCAATGGAACGCGGCCATTGTGATTTTCTTTCAATTTATAATAAAAATGATTTAAAATTTATTATTATAATTTTTTTTTTTATTTTTTCATTTTAATGCATCGTGGGAATTTCGTGGGAATTTGAGTTCGGTGAAAAGGGAAAAAAGGGAAAAATGACCACGTTTCGTGGGAAAAATGAAGAGATAGACCTAACAACACTGTCGTCAGGTTTGTATTGAAAATGGGCTATGTCAGTCAAGTAGTTCTGGTACCTCCCATACAAAACCACTATTAGACCCATTTGTTTGTCTCTCTGTTTTTTTTTTTTGTTTTTTAAATACTTCTCTCGGGAAAGGCGAAACTATAACGCTTCAACAGCGAGATGCTTGCAGATGTATGTTAGTTCTGCACTTAAATTGCTGCAAATTGTATACTTCTGGAAATATATTCCCAGGAAGCGAGTTCCAAAGTTTGCTTGTCCTGTAACAGAAGGAGTTTTGAAAAGTTGATGTCCTCGCGGTTGCCAAGTGTACTGTATGGTCATGAGCATTAGCAGCCTGTCTTGTAGGGCGCCCAAAAGTTGCATTTCGAGGGATAATGTCTTTGATTTCGTCGGAACATCTACCATGGAAGTACCTATAGAACAAGCATAGGTCAGAGCAACTTGTCTTCTGTGCACCAACGGTTGTAGATTCGATGTGAAAACACGATAGCGTCCAAACAAATCTACTAAGGCCCGAATGGGTGAATAAAATTTTGTGAGAGAACTTGTTTTTACCGTCGTGAGCCTGGTATTGAAAATTGTCTATGTCGGTCAAGTGGTTCTGGTACCTCCCATACAAAACCAATATTAGACACATGCGTGTACAATGTACATGTACAGTACAGGCAAAACATTTTGCATGATTTATGCAGTGGAGGGTATCAATGCATCGGCCAGGCCCGATGATAACACTTTTACTTGTTTTTTTTTTTTTTGGTTTTATTTCTGCCCTTTTTTGTCTTTTGAAAAATATGCTATTGACAGCTATTTTTCTGAAATAAAGGGATAAAGTTGCACCACAGATATTCGTCTGTAGACACGCTCAACCACTCATAAGAAATTCGTGTTCCCACGACAAAACTTAGTAAATGTATGCTTCATCTTCAAAGTCTCCAATGTGTCAAAGTAGCTTTCACAATCCAACTTCAGTTAGACCTTAGCATTCTACTTCATATACAATATTTCAACTTTGTTACCACATCAAACACTTTCAATAGGTAAATCTTCCAATAAAATTCTTTATCCCAATTTTGAATTACCTACAAGTGCGTGCCATAAAGGCACACAGCTTGCGTGCAAGTTTATCGTTCCTTGAAAAATATATTGTTCGTACAGATATTTTTGTACAAGCCTAATTACTTGTAAGGTCAATTATACTGATTAATTCAAATTAAAGTTAGAAGAATATTTCATGAAATATATGGTTTAACATGAAATTCGTATTAAAACGTCCACGTGCAAAAAGGATATTTAAATAATTCACTTAAAGCAGAAGGGAACGAGTCTAAAATATTCGATATTTTTATTGGAAACATTTTTTTTTATTCATGGTACATATTTCCTGCCCTTGGCTAATATAAGATGGTAAGTTTGGTTATCGTATGATAATTTTATGCCATGAATACAAAATATAGAAAGAAAAAGTTTTCTATAACCTTTTCTATGTAGGCATTATAAAACATTTTTATAAAATGAAATGGGTGAGTTTTCATATAATAAACGTGTGTTATTTTTGAAGCATGTTGGTTGACTAAGTTAATTCCTAAAATAAATCAAATTAAATGGTATAAAATCCTCATCAAAACCCTCCCCGTTGGTGCCGGCTGGTAATAACCTCCACAGTTGTCTTGTGCGATATCAAGAGGGTTTAGCTGAGGTCAGGGGGCATTTCAAAGGATTCTCAACTTCTCAATAGTTCAATTCTTTGAAAATGCGAACGCCTGACAAACATCCGACAGCATAAATGTCCTGAAAGAGCTTCTCAATTAACCCGTTCGGAATCGGCATAAAATTGTAGTTACCTTCCATAGGTAAAAAAAAACTCACACAAACGAATGCTATGAGAAGCTAGGACTATAGGCTTCCTATTCCTATGACCTGTTGCGCCAACTATTTATTTATTTATTAATTCGTATATACAATATATTTATGTAAATTTGATAAAGCGGTCTAACGATTTAATGTTTTTGCGTTAATTTAAATCACGTTTCTTATAATTCGCAAATATTTTCGTTAAAGCGTCGAGCGGTAGTCTGTAGTTGTAGGATATGGATACAAATGTGGGTGGATCAATTGTATGAAAAATCTTTAGCAAACTTAATTCTTTAAGACACATTTTGTGTATCAAAATGCATAAGCAGGTAGGTACATACATCAAGTAAGTTTGAAGTTGAAAATGTGTAAATAAATTCCTGAACTGCAATTATAAAACTTCGTACTACAAGCTATTGAAGTAGGCAACACTACGAACTAAAAATAATCCCCAGAGGGATTACAAAATTGGTCACAAAATTGCAATTGCCAATAATCCTTCTGTCTGTTATTTATGGTTTTAATGTAACTAAGACTTAAAATAGGATCAATGTTCTAAGCAAAGTATCCAGTCATGGTAGATATCAATGGTATTCAATTATGTCTACCAAAAGATAATTATACTTTGAACAATGCCAGACTAAACAGTATCTATTACAGATATTTTATTCGTATATATGATTAAACTCAACGGAATTCTGAGAAATAGACAAGCGTTTGTCTTTATTTTATTGGGACTACTTATGGACGGTCTGGTGGTAAATGTATGAGCTGTTATTGTACAAACAGAAAAGTCCTTCTTAAATACTTTTATCGGATTTATTTCGTCTCAACTGAGTTCACATTGATAAAAATATGAGGTCAAGAATTCAAGAGTTTCTGAGAAGCAGGTCAAATGCAAAATAAATGCGGGAGTTAAATCAGGGCCATCGGTCTGTGGTCATCTAAATAAAAGGTTTCCACTTGCCCAGTACAGCAGTTGGATATACTATTGACAAATGCATTGCCATGCTAAGAATAAAAACTGATTCGATATGATGTTCTTTTACTGTTTAGGCGCAAAACTTATTATCTGAATTTTTCTATTACGATCCTTTTTTTTTATAGACGAAGCCTCTCTTAAATTGCGACTGGTTGAAGAGCGTAGGCAATAAAAACCTGAAGGGTAATAGCAAACCCACTTCTATAAATGGATAAAACATTATTATCTACAAATATGATAATCACTTTATGTTTATCCCTTTTTTTTCTCCAACGGAATTATGTAAATACCGGGAGAGAATAATACAAACCGCCCCTCTAGACAGAGTTGGTTTTTAATTTTTTCGTATAGCTAAGTAGTAAGAGAAAGATATTGTTTTCGTACAAAATTTCGAACTCAGGAAGTTAACAAATTCTAGATATTTTAATAATAGTGGAACTAAAAAAATTTGTTCTCGCAATTCTGTCAATTTTTTTATATATCCCTTAGCTCCTGAACCCTACAGTCTAAACGGCTGGGCAAATTTTCAAACTTTTCTATTTGGATAGTTCAGAAATTATTCTATATCATTTCAAAGGTTTCCATAGTGTGGGAGGCATAAACCCCAATGGACAATCACGTTGAACTAAGTATGGCGCGTTGGCTACTTCTGTCTCGCTAACCCACCTACGAAAAGTAACCTAATAGAAGTGTCCTTGAACTGTTACCTCACTTTCATCCATATATTTTGAAGCGTATACATGGAAATGAAAATTCCAAGAAAGAAATCAATTAGTTCTGAAGGTTGTACAGATAGACAGAAATAATTTTTTTTTATTTTCTCAAAAACGTAATTTGATTCTGAGACTTGTTTGAGATGTACCTATACATAAATTTCTACGAAATAACAGGAAAAAAAATCCATAAATGTTACAAACTGAACTGAACACTTAATGGTCTCATTGAAAATGTAGATACTTATGATATGAATGTACATGTGTAAGAACTTGCTCATCATAAACCTACTTGTAATCCAATCCTAACAAAGTGAATCTATTCCACTCAATTAAAATATATTAAATCAGATTTATCGCTCTTGATACCGGAGTTTATGATAAATCTTTGGGTAAGCTAGGAGATACCTACCTACCTCTACCACTCCATTCTGAACTTTTAGGTACCCACCTTTCTAAGAAAAAATAAAAACGCAACCAAACTTGCAATGAACGAGAAAGTTTCATACGACCCAGTCCTGCACTTTGTTTTGCTAATATTTGATTGGAAACACTGGATTGTTCAAGTGCTACCCAACCGGATAGTATTTATGTGATCAATTATTCATTTAACACCTTATTGTCTACTAAAGGTATAAAAGTGGAAGATAGAAGAGAAAAGGACCACCAACACTATCCACTGCTCAGAGGACAAAAAAATCATTAAACACGGACTATTCTATTAGCATCTAATGTATTCGAGTTTTTTTCTACTGAATCTTCTAATGCCGATAACAATTTCATGGGATACTTATATCTACTAAAAGGTAGGCCATATACAAGTTTATTTTTAAAAATGCTCAAAAATTCTTTTTAAAAATGAACAACATTAAATTTTTTCCATGTATTATGGCTTTATTAGTAAGAGCAAACATTCCCATTAATTATGGAGCACAAGGTCGTTCAAGTGGCTGCATCGGCTGGCTTTCGTAGTAGCGCATTCTGTCACTCCAATTTTCCAAGACCTTGTTGATGGTTTCGGGCTATAGCTTGGATGATATTGGCCTTAAGTGCCTTGAATCGTTTCCGGATTGTTGGCATAATATCAGCCCTTCACGGTTCCCCACAAAAAAAAGTCCAAAGGGGTAAAACCGCAGCTCTGAGGCGGTCAATTAACATCGCCAAGACGGCTGAAAACACGCAAAAAAAACGCACTTTTGGGCTACACATCACTCGGATTATACTGACTAATATAATAATCCTGACTGTCAAGATTTCGAGCGGGAAACAGCTGTCAGTGTCAAAATCGCTGTACTAGAGAGTGCAATGTACGAAATATATGTGGATGCATTTTTAATAAAGTGCTTAGCGGCTCCACTCAAAAAGTTTGAAATGTTGCCAGGAAACTCTTCATGTGCATACTGGTGGGTGTTATGGAAGTTGCTTCCGTTGTTACCGTGAGCTTGTTACCTGTTCCTTGGGAGACTTCAATGACTTTCTGTATATTTAGTAACTACTTTATCAGTAGATTGCGTTTCAAAATAAATCGGTGGCCACCATTCTTTCCTCGGTTTTCAAGTTCACTACGACAGCATAGATGCGATATATTATAAAGTCATATTTCTGAATCCCTACCGAGATCGCCTATTTGTTCGCAGGATAACGATGCCGAGTATCGAGTGATTTCTTAGAAGTTGTACTTGCAGGCAGTTCTGTTATAACGCAGAGACCGAGACCAACGTCTAAATTTCTATAAATTCGATGAATGCCTTGACTAGAAAGCTTTAGTCTTTAAATACGGTATTGATGACTTTTGTCGTACATAATAGTCGTTTAATTAGCCTAGTTGGATATAATAGGACTTCAGATGACGCTGGGTTAAATTTTTAGAGGATAAATCAAATTCGAGAATATTCAGGTTCAAAAAATTGTATTTAAAAAAATCTGGTGAAGAGTTGTAACCAATTTTCCTAATTTTGGTTTGGAACAAAATTTTACGATTACCTATTCTGAAGTGGGATTTTAATAAATTTGTCGGCATTTCTACATTAAAATGAAATGTAACCATATTTCCACAACTACAAACAATGCAGCAACTATATAACCACCGTAGCAGACACATAGAAACCACCAACTTCTTCCAAAGTCTTTTATTAGCTCCTCATAATATCGTTTGTGTAACAAACATATAGTCAGGTTTTTAAGTAGAAGGTTATAAAAAAAACATACATAAGCGTCATTAGCGCAAATCCCTGTCAGGACAACAGAGCCCAACTGTTTTAATTCCGTCTGTTTATAACGTTGAGATGAGAGCCAGCTTACATTATTAGAATGTAATAATAAACATATTCTATACTTACAGAAACCATTTTGTTCATTAGTAAAGTTTGGAATTCATGTTATCAGCGATACTGTGTAGGTATGTCCTCTTTCAGTCTCCTTACGCTGTCTTTTGGCGCGTCCTTCCCATATTTGTGTTCGAAATACAGGGCAACTGCGGAAACATCAAGATCCAGTTGGCAGTTGTAAATGTCAGCACTTTCTAATTATATTTTCATCCTCTAAATGGTTTAGTTTTAACGTCATATAATATTAATTTTCATCCTCTTTTAAAATCCGCAACCCTGCCTAATTAATTTTAGTTTAGATATCAATCACTCCATATCCATGAAAAAAATTCCTACCTTTAAAAATCCAGAAAAAAATCATTCTTATTATTCTTTTACTGGCAAAGATTGGCGGCAATAATTGATTTCTATTGAAACAAATTTACAAGTCAGACATGTGTAACTCTCAGTATATTTGTTCAATCGCCTACATTACCAATCGAACTTTTACGAGACCTTTAAGAAACTCTCTAAGCGATGTATTAACTTAACCTTTTCGACTAATATTTTGTTTGGATTCTCCCTACGGAGCCCATCAAAATATTTCATTTTAAAGGTCAATGACATCCGAAATAATGTACATCCTTTTTTCTTACTGTTGAATTCGTATTTCTGTTGGTGAATTTCAGATAATTCGAGTAAATCTAAGAGAATTCAATAGTTCTCTTAAATTTCCCCTGAAAGTTCTGAAGCTGTTAATATATTTCTGCGAAAACTTCTAAAGTTTGCCACCAAAAGTCATAGCTTTTTGTATTTGAAAGTACATAATAGTACTTGTGGTTGGATGCAGCAAGGATAATAATTAAAGCTTTATTTTGTCTCTCTTGTGTCCTGTGCTATATTGTTTAACTTTAAGGTATATTTATGGGATTTTTATTCAAAAGCACCAAGGGAATTTTTTCACATTTAATTCAACTTTATGAAAGCCTACTCTACATTTAAGATAAATGATTGCGGTGCAAAATTGGAGTGTAGGTGACTACATATTATTAAAAGCCATAGCTGAGTAAAAAAAAAATCCGTCTGAATTAAAGTAATTTTAGGAAGCACTTGGGTAAATAATATCAAGTTCTTGAAATTTGCAGTTAAACACTTTTTTCGATACTAAATATTTCATGGAATTTTAGATCAATAAAAATTATAAAATTTACGAAATTTTATTTCCATGACGAATCATTTCTACTTCCTTTCCCCTTCCATTTCATCCTTCTGTAAAGAAAGGCGTTTTTTTACAGATCTGATGGATAAATTTCCAGAAGACTACAATTTGCAGCAATTTAAGTGCAGAACTAACATACATATGCAAGCATCTCGGGGCGCTGTTGAAGCGTTATAGGTTCGCCTTTCCCGAGAGAAGTATTTAAATTTATTTTTTTTTATATGAAATTGAAATAATCCACAAATTGAGCAAGTAAGATAACGTATTTTTTTTTTTTTTAAATAATTTTATGGCATTAGTGGTTACAAATTATTTCAGTTATATTACCACCACGAGAGAATCTCAAGAACTGTAATATTAGAGCTCTGAATTGTCGGCCACTTTTGCTTATAATTTGAAGACACATCTTACGAAAAGTGCGCTCGGAGTTGGTTATTAAGGGCTAATTTTGTTATTGACTTGGCCGTAGATGCCAATCACATGATCTTAGAGGCCAGCACAATGTTGTCTTCAAATACCTCCCTTCAATAACTCGATGGTTTCTCTAGAAATTATGGACATGGAGCACCGTTCTGTTGAAACAAAGGCCCTACAGACAATGTTCGTCGACTTTTAGAAACAAGAAATATGCTACCAACAAGAAGGAACATACAAAATCTACGAATTAAAAGGAACGTCAAAATCGATGGCTATAACTTTGACGTTGTAAGAGACCTTTTTACCTCGGCTCCGCTATAGAGTCTGAAAATGATATTGCATCAGAAACCAAGCGAAGAGTTACGCTTGTCAATTGATTTTGTTTGGCCTAAGAAGGCAATGGAGGAGTAAGGCCTTGTCATGAAATAAAAAAGAAATATAAAATAATCTCATCATACCAGTCCTGCCTTATGAAGAAGCGAAGATAATGGTCCTTTCGAACGCAAAAATTTTTGTTGGATTTTCAGTAACATTTGAGTTGATGGGATTTGCAGAAGGAGATTTAATATCGAACCATACAAGCTGTATTGCGACATAAATCTGGTCAGAAAAGTATAAGGCAATCATCTAAGATTGCTAGGAAATATATAGCGAATGGATTCTAGGGCTCCGGTCCGAAGAGTCTTTGGCTTCAATTCAGAGGCACCAAAGAAATACCTCGCTTTTGTTGGTGCGCAGAAGTGAAATAGGGATTTCCAACCAACTCGGAGTGCGTGTAGTCATCATCCTTGAAGCAATTGTACGAAACTCACAAGCAGACATCAGAGGTACAATCATTTTTAAGAAGTCTGTTCAACTGCTTACATATGCTGACGATATTGGCATTATCCGAAGATCGCAGCTAGCTGTCAGTCAGTGGCGATTTTGCAAGCATTGAAACGGAGGCGGCGAAGATGGGTCTGACTGTAAATGAGGACTAAACTTAGTATCTGCTGTCAACGAGAAAGGAGTCTCAGCATCGACGACTCGGACAAAACGTCACTTTAGACATATACAACTTCGAAGTAGTTAAAGACTTTGTCTACCTGGGCTGCACTATCAAATCGCAAAATTACATCAGCGGAGAGATCAAACGAAGAATCTGTCTTGTTAATCGCTGTTTCTTCGGGCTAAAAAGGCATCTAAGTTAATCTTCAAAATCAGGTTATAACCCTCCTTCGGTATTAACCTCTATTGTCCTTTTTAAATTTAATACAAAGCTTTTGACACAATTATATTGCCAAACAATAAATATAAATTCTCCATCCCCATCGTTGCTTAACAATGAAGAAATCTTACGGCACAATTCAACACAATGCCTGTTGCATTTTAATATCCAAGTTGAAAACCTTCTTAAGTGATCCCAACGCACTTGACCCGCAACTGGTTTAAAAGAAAGCAAACGGATAAAAACGTTGACTCTGAAAGTCTAACATAAGTAATCTTGCTAAGATGGAGAATATTTTCCGAACAACAAACGTGCTCAACTTTGTCGTAATTATCCAAAGTGCTTTTCAGTGTAAAGTAAAATATAAAAGAATGTCAAAATGATGGTAATTGTTATTTGCTTTGTGATAGGTTTTTCAAGTTATAGAAATAGGGGTAGGTATAGGTACATATTTGGTTTTGAATCTGCTAAAGTAAATCATCAGCTGGAACGTCGTGTCGAATTTTGTGTCTTGAAATATACCCACAAAATATTGACATAATATTCATTGCTCAAGCGAGGCATGCAAAATAGGTTATGGACTTAAATTTTGATTTTAGACATAAAATGTTGCTATTTTAATTCAAATTTAAGTGCAGTGTATATTATTATTATTTTATTAAATAAGTTGGTCTTCATGCAAGAATGAATTTAATTATAAAATGTTACGTGTATCTGTAGGCCCCGTGTTGGATTTTCATGGTTATAGTATTATAATAGTATTTGAAAAAGGGGTGAGTAGTACTGCGACTTCAAGGTCCATTATAGACCCCTTCTCACAGATTCGAGAGGTAGAGTCCTATTCGCATTAAGACTATTTTTTTGAATTATTTTTGAAATTATTTTATCTTGTACTCTTAAGGGGCTATTTACATGAGAGTGACCAACTATCTACGAATGAATGAATATTCGCGAGTTTTGACAGTCCGTTCACATGAACACTTTTCTTGGTCGCAGTAGTTCGTGAATTTCAGTCATCAGTTTCTTTTCTATCAGCAATTTGTAATTTGAGGTTAAGTTCGAACGAATATGTGGATTGCGAACAAACTTTGACAATTCGCGCCAAGGGTGTTTTCGTTGGCAAAAAGTTTAAAAATTTCGTTATTTAAACTGTTTTCAAACTTGGTTTTTATTACATTCTGATGGGATAATTAATTTTACTCTTGAAATAGCAAAGAGTGTAACTTTCTTTTCATAAATGTATGAAAAGTGGTTTGTTCGCATTTCATCAATTCATCCGTTCGCTCTCATGTGAATGGTTATTTACTGCACCTTGGCAGAAGAAATCCGTCTTTTGATACCTTTGTTTTAAGCAGATGAGAGCTGGCTACAGTGACAGCATTTCCTCTACCGATAGTTGGTACTTGCACAAATATTTCCGCCTGGGTCATTGGCACACAAGATACATACAAAAATATTATTTTTTATTCTCATGCCAAGGCATGTCTGGAATCTTTTTTGTTTATGTTGCCATAGAAGTTTCTTGGCTGGCCTTAGTGTGGTTTCATGTTTCTGTAATATTTTCTTTTTCAAGTTTTCTGTTTTCTTCTTTGAGGGTGTGATGCCCTATTCCGCAGAATGGCTCAGGACCAATGAACATTTTTGAGACTTCCATTTCATTACCCTCTATCTCTACATTGCTAGGTAGATTAGGTTGATAAAAGAGGATCGTTATCTTTCTTCTGTCCAGTTTGGTAAGTTTGTTTTTGATCCATTCGTATACCAACTTGTTGTCAGATTTTTCAGTTTGTGGATTGTGGATTCATTGCTCCAAACCTTATTATTGTTGAGTTCATTTTTTGAATCGTTTTACGTGTTTTCTCAACCACATAGCGGAACCTGGGTATGTTCCAACATTCAAGTTCACTTTATCTCTTAAATGGAAGTATTGTGGTTTTTGTCGACTTAGTTTAAATTTCAAGATTGATGTTATTATTGTAGGTATCCTGAACTAGGTAAAGTACTATTAGTACTTGCCCCTGGTCTTGGCTCGTAAATTTGGCACAATTTTCTATATGACAGCGTGTCAATCTGTCTAAATTCTTTTGGACTACTTCAAGTGTAAAAAGTTAAAAATTATCACTTTAACTTCCATTATGTCAGTGTAGCACAATTAAGGTATAATGCTATATTGTCGATACTGTTAATTCAATGTATTGAATTCATCTGAAAAGTGTCCTCATTCTAAAATGCGCATTCGATCTCTGAGACTCATATTTAGCTAGTCAAATTCAACAGAGCAGGTAAACCCTTTTTTTGAGACAGTTCTAACGACAGGTCACCGTCAAGTTGAAGCCTTCTTAGTTTTCCACTTGAAATAATGAACAACCTCGATTTAATAAACATCACTGGCTTTTATAATTAGTTCTTTCTATCGGCCTTCTACTGTACATATTGCCTTTTATTGTTGCACCCGATTTGCATTGCATACAATTGGTATACCTTTCTTATAAAAAGAAAAGACAATTCAGAAAAATACTAATTTACTTTATGCTCTCTATAATAATGGATATCGAAAAAAAGAATAGCTCTTAAATTGTTAAAGTCTAACATATACTCGAAAGCTCTTCCAAAAATTAAGTTCAGTTCAAAATCTCATTCCCAAAGTATTATCCATGATTGTCGGCTATAAGTGTTGATGTCTGTTTATTGGTAATCCCTGATATCGTTCACTTTACCTAACTTTTAATAACACAAACAACTCTAATTAAAAAAAAGTAGTATCAAAAACAACCACAACATTTAAATCTCCTTTGGCAATATGTTACAAAGCTGTAATTAAATCTCAATATTAATTATTGCATGGCTACTACAGCATATCGCATATGTTTCTACACTATTCAGTAAAAAGTTATATGCAATCTTGGGAAGCCGACTAATGAAAGAGGAAAGCAAGCTCCTGCTCAAAATAATAATTTTGGGGTTTTCATAGAATAAATTCAAAATATTTTCAATATTTGTATGGTTTGTTAATACCTGAGTTTGTCAGCAATTGTATTTGATTTTACTTTGATGACCTTTTACATGCAATCAATATATTTGAAGATTTCTGTTTAAGGATTGTAGAGTATATATATTTTTGATGCTATAAACCAGTTTTATGTACATGTTTGACAATATATACACCAATCGCTACCACTGGCTCCCAGTTCCAATTTCGAACAACGATTATTGTAGGTAAAAAGGTAGAAGTTCCAAGTTATTACTTACATTATTCAAACTCAACACAAGAAGATGAGCGTCTCCAATTCATACACATGCAGTCTCTTCGACTTGGTATTAAGTTATTTCTTGTTCTGGGTTACTTTATAGCACAAAACAATATCAGGTCGATTTGTGTTGCTCTACATTTATAATAATTTGTCCATAATTGCTGAAGTAGGCCGACACACCAAGTGCAGGCACTGTGTTACTATACCTTAACTACCTATACATGCACCCCTAGGGGTTAGGAAAAAAGAAGTTCATTGTCCTAGTGTGATCGAAAATAGTAATAGATTAAAATCCACCACGTACACACAACAAAGCGATGAAACGTGCAGTTGCTGTTTTTAAACAATTCCACTCGTACTTATCCTATAGATAACTCTGCTTGACGTGTCTTGTAACACTTTGGTATTGTTCTCATCCTTTGAGGTGGATGTCAGACAGAAAAGCGAAACAAAAAGAACGTTTACCTAATTTTTCCTTGTTCCTGATGTGAATGAATGTAATTAGTGTACTATTTTCATTCTTTATGTCGGTGAGATAATGAAACATCTAATTTTGTTTTGGTATTTCCTAATTACTCTATTGGGTGAGTTTTTTCTTTGTTCAACCGAAAGGATAATTCTTCCTTGTGGTTGTTATGGCTTTGCTGTGGGCTAATGTATTTATGATTTTAGTTTTTTTTTTCTTTTAGTGGAAGATGCACATGCACACGACTGAGTTACACGAGACTCGTACATTAACACCGACGTTTTTTTTAGACCACCTTAAGCTTTTGGAGCGCTTGTGAAAATAGGTATAACTCAATGTGATATCGATTTAAGACTAATACATTTGAAGGTAGATTTAACCTAAGAAGCCTTTTGAGTACTTCGGAGGCTTATTCAGGAGAGATGGAGGGTTGCTTTGTTCTCTTTTAGACATTTTAAAACTGGGTTAATTTTGGATCAATTTTGGGTCAATCTGTTACCAGAAGATCAATTCCCGGTGTAGTATCCTGGCAACTAGTAGTCTAAAATGTCAGTCAAATAAATAATAAAAATAAAATAGTAATTGTGACTTGATCGACAGAGACGGCAGAGAGCAGGCGGCATAGGACAAGATGCTACATTGGCGACGAGGATAAAAACAGAAAAATTCAGGTAAACAAAATAGGAAACCTGGTGATGCAATTGCGAAAATATTATGCGACTTAAATGTTCGCAAATAAAAGGGAAAAAAATATCAAAATAGTGTGAGTGCGATTCGTGTGACAAAAGGAAAACAAAATGGTGTGATGCGACTTAAATGTTCGCAAATAAAAAAAAAAAAGAAAACCAAAATGGTGTGATGCGACTTAAATGTTCGCAAATAAAAAAAAAGAAAAACAAAATGGTGTGATGCGACTTAAATGTTCGCAAATAAAAGAAAAGGACAATAAAATGGTGCGATGCGACTTTGTTGTTCGCAAATATGTAAAATAAAGTTGATGCGCAACTTGAATGTTCGCAAATGAGTGACATTAGCTAATGAGCTATGAATAAAGAAATATATATTATATAAAAAAAAGAAAGTAATTGTAGTATCCTGGCAACTAGTAGTCTAAAATGTCAGTCAAATAAATAATAAAAATAAAATAGTAATTGTGACTTGATCGACAGAGACGGCAGAGAGCAGGCGGCATAGGACAAGAATTGTAGTATCCTGGCAAATAGTAGTCTAAAATGTCAGTAAAATAAATAATAAAAATAAAATAGTAATTGTGACTTGATCGACAGAGACGGCAGAGAGCAGGCGGCATAGGACAAGATGTTACATTTGTCTTGCTTGAAATAGGCTACAACTTTTTTATTATTGGCGCGAATTTGCCGTCCGATTCTGGCATTTTCAAACAATTATTTAGAGCAGTAATTGCTAAAAAGTTGCGTATTACATATTAAGACTATTGGGTGCGATTTCGGTATAGAATAAAATCCACCCTCTTCGGAGATATTTTTTTCAGAACACTTAAAAAATCTTCTTTCGGGACAACTTCATAAATCTAAATACTGACGAATTCACGAACACATATAGAATTTGATTAATTAATAGTTTAAACAATATTTGTTTGAATTTTAAATAGGAATTCATTTTAGTTTGAGCAATATAATATCACTTAATGTTAGTGGGTTCGCTCCCGTAACAAAAGTATTTAGTTTTCTTTGCTACCACCCCAAAAGGATAAAAAAAAAGTTTCCCATGCAAACTGACTTTCTCGTCGCTAATAACTCGGGACCGACACAAAATTTCCGAAATCAGAGAAACAAATTTATTTTGTCTTTTATAGCAAGTATCTACACAAGCCGGGTTTGAAATCGATTGGATGAAAAGTAAGAATTTGCCATACACACTTTGAACCCTTTTTTCACAATTTTTAAGTTCAAATTTCCGCAAATCACTTGGTCACTTTGGTCACTTTGACCATTAAAATAAATTTAATTGTTGTGATTTAACCAGAAGGATGATTTAAAACTAAAGCTTTAAGTATTAACAACAAATTATTAACTAAAAACCTGCAAAATGTGGGCTATTCATTTTGCGTCACTTGAAAAACATTTTAGAGAATTCTGCTTCTTTTTAACACAAACATTACTTTAATTTAAGTTAATTGGAGTATTCTGGATTGAAAAATAAAAAATGTTCAATTGTGTTTTGAGCCACCTTTCTGCTCCAATATTCACACCTTCCCGGTTTGGAAGGCATGCATAAAAATTCGCCAAATAATTTAGCGAAATCGAGCTCCAAGCTAATTCGA
The DNA here is from genome assembly GCA_955612985.1 of Cheilosia scutellata. Taxonomy (NCBI): domain Eukaryota; kingdom Metazoa; phylum Arthropoda; class Insecta; order Diptera; family Syrphidae; genus Cheilosia; species Cheilosia scutellata. The sequence goes on along the minus strand of OY015313.1, from coordinate 14,779,321 downwards.
TGGCTTGGGTTAGTTCGGATATAGTCGAATATTGTTATCCCCATCCCCAAACATTTTCGATGATATTCAAATCCGGTGAGTAGGCCGGTCAGCTTAATAGCTCCATATTTTGGCCCTATATGTATGTTTTAACAACCCGGGGTGTGTGTATTGGCATAATATCATGTTGATAGATCCAAGCCAGAGGTCTAAAAAGGTTATAAAAGTATGGAAAGGCCATCCACCAAGGATGGGTGGGGTGAACCTAACTATATCAAAAACAGCAAGATACCTGGGCATAATCCTGGATTCCAAGCTCAGCTGGAAGGAAAACATAGAGGATCGCATCAAAAAAGCATACGTGGCACTATATGCCTGTAGAAGAGCATTCGGCAACACATGGGGTTTCAGGCCGCACGTGGTACACTGGCTGTATACCGCAATAGTGCGGCCCATCCTAACATATGGTACAATCGTGTGGTGGAAGGCCACAGAGAAAAAATACCATCTCCCAAGCCTCACTAAAGTCCAAAGGGCGGCATGCATTGGGATAACGGGTTCACTACGAACAACACCCACCGCAGCAATGGAGGTGATGCTAAACCTCACCCCTCTGGATATTTACTGTAGCAGTAGAGCGGTCAAAACCGCAATCAGACTAAGAGAGTCTGGAATATGGGTATCCAAATCCTATGGGCACGCGTCCATCGAAGCACAATGGAGCGCGGCGAAGGAGAAGATAACTACAGACTATCTACCACCCACACTCGCTTTTGAAAGGAGATTCACAACCAGAATTCCGGACAGAAGTGAATGGGAGCATAATGCAGTTACAGAAGAAGGGGAGATAGCCCTCTATACCGATGGTTCTAAGATGGATGTTGGTACGGGCGCGGGCATCTTCAGCGAACCACTAAACTTGCGAGAATCATTCCGAATCAGCGATGACTGCAGTGTGTTTCAAGCGGAAATTGCTGCTATAACCCTAGCGGCAAAGGACCTAATGAGAAGACACATCGCCGACAAACAAGTCACTATATACTCTGACAGCCAAGCGGCCATAAAAGCCATGGAGTCAGTCGTGGTGATGTAATATGTTGGTAGCACTTACATTTTATAATAGCTCCATTGCAACTTGGCAGCACAAGGGATTGTAAAAGGGCAGTCAAGCAATGGCGGCTGATTAAGTAGCACGGGAATAAAATGATATAAAAATATTAATTGACTTGACTAATTTATTTGAAGACTAAATAATATTCGCAGTTAATAGAAAATATTACATGGTGTCAGACGGGAAGCCGATCGTTAAAGGAAAGTTGTGAATATTGCCTAAACATAATTTCTACACAAAAGTGAAAATATTAATACTACGCAAATTTGTGAAAATGGCGGCAAATAGCGCATTTTCAATGATGCAAGGTCCAGCAAGGATTAATTTCGAGGAAGCTGGAAGACAATGGCCGATGTGGAAAAAAGAATTTTTAATTTACCTGCGAGCCTCGCGCCAAATGTCTGAGCCCGATGACATAAAAATTGCCTTATTTTTACATCACATCGGCCCAAAGGGTGTCGAAATACACGATACAATGGTATTTGACTCCCCAACGGAAGCGGCTGCAGTAATAGCTGAAGGGGACGAAATAGTATCTGGAGGTGATGGAGCTGCTAGAGGTGCTGTTCAACAAGAGGACCCAACATTGGAACAAGTCATGCAGAAATTCGAAGAATATTGCATGCCGCAACGCAACCTAACAATGGAAGCATTCAAATTTAATTCAATGTCGCAACAGAGCAAGCAACCATTCGGTGAATATGAAACTGAACTTCGAGTGCAGTCAAAATACTGCGATTTCTTTTGTGAAAATTGCAGTACATCATATGGTGATCGCCAAATCAAAGATCGTATTATTTTGGGCATTGCAGACAAGAAATTGCAGATAAAACTCCTTGAAAATCGCAATGACAAGCTAGATGATGTCATCAGAAAATGCAAAGCTGCTGAGCTTGTCGATTCTAACCGCAAAGTACTTGAAGTCCCAGAACAACAAAAAGTAAACATTATACGTGGAAGATTTAGCAATACAAAACAAAAAAACGATGATCGATGTAGCCGCTGTGGTGGATTATCAAAACCAAAAGGCCAACATGAAAAATACTGCCCAGCATTATTGAATGGAAAGGTATGCTTCAAGTGCAACAAACCAGGACATTTTTCAACTGTCTGCAAATCGAGTGTGCAAAGCAAGGCGAATGTGAATATCATAACGCAGTCAGCCGCAGATGCAGATGTGCCGAATCAACAGCTCCAGGTGCAACAAATCGACCGCGACGGTTTGCGATATAGTCGCAACTACTGGGAAGAAGGTAATTTTGTCAATATGATTGGTAGGGATAGATATTTATTAATAGATAATGTTTGTGTATCTAGAATAAATTCACTGGTTGGTGGCTGGTTTAAGCGATTAAAGTTTAACAATATCTATGTGAATTTTAAGATGGACACGGGGGCAGACATGAATTGTATTCCGCATAAATTTATTAAACAAATGAACTTGATCAAATTTATATCAAAATCACGATCTGAATTGTTCGCTTATACAAATAATAAAATTCTTTCATTCGGTAAAATTATGTTACCATGTTTTGATGAAAAGTTAAAAAAGCAAGTGGATATTGAATTTGAGGTGGTGGATGATGCACTTCAACCAATACTGGGCCGTGAAGCATGTGTATTACTTAATTTGGTAAAAAGGATAGATGAAATCTCTATCGACAATGCTGGACCGGTTAATAATGTGACAATGAAGGGAATGAAAGGGTTGTTGCAAAGGCATTGTTATTTATTGCCTTCTAGCCGAAATAAGATGATTGAGAACTTCAAGGATGTTTTTGACGGTTTGGGGTGTATACCAGGTAAATGCCGTATACAACTAAAGGAAAATTCGATTCCCAAAGTGGGTTACAAAAAGCGTATTCCTTACAGTCTACACGACAAATTAAAAGTTCAATTGGATGTAATGGTAGCCGACGGAGTCCTTAGCCCTGTGTATTATCCCACTGACTGGGTTAATAATCTGCAAATCGTGGAAAAGGTGGATGGAACGCTTAGGCTATGCTTGGATCCAAAACCACTTAATGAGTGCATTAAGAGGGAACACTTTTCGATTCCGACAGCAGAAGCCATTACCAGTCGTTTGGCCAACAAGTCCCTTTTTACGGTAATGGACCTGAAAAATGGATTTTGGCAGCTAGAAATCGATAAAAGCAGCTCAGATCTGACCACTTTTATGACACCATTCGGCCGTTTCCGATGGAACCGTGTTCCATTTGGAATAAATAGTGCACCAGAGTTGTTTATGCGTAAAATGGTGCAGATCTTCGGTGACATACCAAACGTAGAAATATACTTTGATGACTTATTCATCTCGGGGAAAGACGAGGAGGAACATGATCTCGCTCTCCTCAGGGTGTTGGAGAGGTCTCGCTTGAATAACGTTAAGTTCAATGAGAATAAACTGCAGTATAAGTTACGTGAAGTTCGGTTTATGGGTCATAAAATCTCAAGTGGGAAAGTGGAACCAGATGAAAAGTACCTGGAGGCCATTAAAAAAATGACTGTACCGAAAAACAAATCAGATGTGCTGAGAGTGTTAGGATTATATAAGTTTCTAGCGAAGTATATCCCAAATCTATCGCAGAAAACGTGTAACTTAAGAAATCTCACGAGGCTGGAAGTAGAATGGTGTTGGTCTGATATCCACCAGCAAGAATTTGACGAGCTAAACGAAATTATCTGTAAAAGTCCAGTTTTGAGAATTTATGACCCAGAAAAGCCACTAGCAATTCAAACAGACGCGTCAAAGGATGGATTGGGTTGTGTGCTCATGCAAGATGATCAACCAATCGCGTTTGCATCTCGTAGCCTTGCAAAAAGTGAACAGAAGTGGGCGCAAATTGAAAAAGAATTGCTCGCGATTGTATTTGCATGTGAAAAATTTCATCATTTCATTTATGGTCGAACTGTAGTTATTCAGTCAGATCATAAGCCTCTTGAAACGTTGGTCAAGCGAGAACTGGATGATGTATCCGCAAGACTACAGCGAATGTTCCTCATGCTTCTTAAATATCCAGGAGTGGAAATTATGTATGTTCCCGGCAAACATCTTCTGGTGGCAGACTGCCTTTCAAGGGCATATTTGAATTCGGAACAACCACAAAATGAAGAGCTGAGATATGTCATACATTTTATCCGCCGAAAAGTATGTATGTCGCCGAGGAACTGTACTGTTTACGAGAACGCAACTAAGCTTGATGAGACATTAACGAAAGTTATTAAGTATATAGAATATGGCTGGCCGGAGTTCAAAAAGCTTGAAACGAATGTAAAACCATTCTTTAAGATAAAAAACGAACTCAAATTTGAGGAGAGATTGTTGTTCTTTCGAGATAAATTGGTTATACCCCAAGAACTCCGCGCTAATGTCTTGAAGGAGGTTCATAAGGCACATATGGGCATTGAGAAAACAACCATGAGGTCTCGACAATTATTTTATTGGCCTGGTATGGCAAATGACATTGAGAAAATTGTGGCCGGATGTTTGATATGTGAAAAGTACCGCTACAATAATCAAAAGGAACCTTTAAGGCAACATGAAAGCCCTGAATATCCTTGGCACAAAATTGCTATGGATATATTTGAATATGGTGGTAAAAGTTATTTGGCGGTGATTGACGCATATTCAGGCTGGATCTGCAGTGAGAAGCTAGAAAATAAGTCTGTTAGTTGCATTTTAGCAGTACTAACTGAACTTTTCAATCGATACGGTGTACCAACCGAAATTCGTTCCGATAATAGCCCATTTAACTGTCGACAGATGGTTGAATTTGCCGCTCGATTCAACATTGTTTTACAATTTTCAAGCCCAAGATACCCTCAAAGTAATGGTTTGGCGGAAAAAGCAGTGTCCATAGCCAAACGTATTTTGAAAAAGTGTATTGATGAGAACCAGATTGATGAGTTCGGGTATCGCATTTTAGAGTACAATGTAACACCAATTGCTAGTATGTCGTTGTCGCCATCACAGCTATTCTTAGGTCGAGTCTTAAAAACCAAAATGCCAATCGCGGCGTGTCAATTGAAGAGAACAATGTTAGGTGAACGCAAGGTCAAAGAAAAAATTGAAATTAAAAAAGCAAAACAGCGAGAATACTATGACCGTATGTCCAAACCCCTGTCCGTATTAAAACAGTATGACAATATAATTTTCAAAAAAAACCCAAATGAATGGAATTATGGTTCAATTATTAAGAAAGTAAATGACAGATCCTATATTGTAAAAGACATCAATAATCAAGTATTTAGACGAAATAGAAGGCAAATAATTAAGTCGCCTAATAAAATTATTAATAATTATGTTGAGTCCGATTCCTGCCCTTCAGATGCTATCTTGGGAGGATCCAATTATCCGAGTAGCTTACATGAGCAAATAGACAAGTCGGCAAATAATGCGACTTCCAATAATACCGAATCAGTCAATGATCCCCAGGAGTGCATCAATAGGGCTAGTGTAGAAGATAATACGCAAAATATAGCCAGGCCAACCACCACCGATCAAGATGAATTAGGAGGACCTCGTCGCAGTAGCCGTACTATTAGGCAACCAGATTGGTATGGTGACTGGGTGCGAGATTAAAATCATATTGACATACCTTCATTGTATTTAGTATGTAAGAACTATTTTGTTTAGCTAATTAAGAAAAGAATACGTGTAATATGTTGGTAGCACTTACATTTTATAATAGCTCCATTGCAACTTGGCAGCACAAGGGATTGTAAAAGGGCAGTCAAGCAATGGCGGCTGATTAAGTAGCACGGGAATAAAATGATATAAAAATATTAATTGACTTGACTAATTTATTTGAAGACTAAATAATATTCGCAGTTAATAGAAAATATTACAGGTGAAGTCGAGGGCAGTAAGTCATTGCAAGAAATACCTGGACGAACTGTCGCAAGCCAACACGGTGACCCTATGCTGGGTACCGGGGCATATGGACATTCCGGGAAATGAAGAGGCGGACGAAACTGCAAGGAACGGGTCGAGGATGCATGCATCAATGGCCCTAAAATCTGTAAAAACTCCGCTAAGCACGCTTGCTAGAAAGATTGACATTGAATCCTTGAGTAGAACAAATCTACGCTGGACCAATCTCAATACCTGCAGGCATGCAAAAGAATTATGGCCAGAAGTGAGCAAAAAGTGATCCAAATTCATGATCGGACTTAGCCGCAAAGATATCCGCATACTCACGGGGGTCATTACTGGACACTGTGCGATAGGGGTACACGCGGAAAGGCTGGGCATACTGCATAATGACTTTTGCAGAAGCTGCAGAGACGTTGAAGAAATAGAATCTGTTCGTCATCTGCTTTGCGAATGCCCAGCCCTTAAAAACAGTAGACAGAGGATTCTCAACAGCTTGTTCTTCGATGAACTAGAGGACCTGGTGGATGTCGATCTAAAGGAACTCCTGAGATTCATACTCAAATCGGGGTGGTTCCAGTAGTTCGACAAACTCCACATAACTTCGGTTGCTCCTAGGACAAGCTGGAAATCTGGATACAAGAGCTTGTAAATACCTGTGATTGATACCAAATCTAGGTGACTCAATAAAAGCGGTATATTCTTTGTCTCCAATAGGTATGTAATGGAAGGTTCCCGTGACTGGACACAATGGACCCAACTGATGGTCTACGTAAAGCTGTGGCAGCCGCCACTAGAGCACCCAACTACCTACCTACCATGGAAAGGCCTGTTTCAATATGCCATTGTAAGACAACGCATTCATTGTGGTTAACAAAAATTGTAATTCTCAAGTGCCATAATACGAGACGGTCCCCACACCATCACACATTCAACTCTGCCAAGTTCTTAGCTTAAGAATGTTAAATGTTAAAAAAAAAAATGGTAGGTTCACTGTTAAAGTTTTCAAATTCTAATATATTGCATAATATAATGAAGTTATAAACTAAAATCTTGCCAAGTAAACCAAGCAATTTTTTTAAACATTTAACCTTCTTAAGCTAAGAACTTGGCGTACCTGCTATTAGATCTCATTACTTTTCGTGGCTGACTGGTTACGCACCTAATTTTTGTTGTTCTATATATATAAGAGAACTTGGCTCTTTTTTTACATTTATGTTTTTGGTGTGATTTCACAACTTTTTGCGAAGTTTTTTTTTTAACAGATTTCACAAACGTTGAAAATTATATTCAGCAGGTATATTAACTTCTATTGATATTTTAAGTGGGCAGATTCCATGCCCCTTAAATGGACAATTTTAAATTTTTGATATTTCTCATTTTGTACAATGCAGTTCCTACCGTTCTACCAAATTTCAACATTCTACGGCAATGAGAAGTGGCCCAAAGAAATAATAAGTGCTTCATAATTTTGATGATCATCATCTAAGTGAGTGAGTGAGTGAGTGAGTGAGTCAGTTACGGTTTTTGCGATTTTTGAAGTCCTGTATGTTGAGAACCAATAATGCTATGGAGATGAAATTTGGTGAGGTGGACCTTTTTAATGAGCTTGGTAAATATTTCAACTTTGAACTTATTAGCTTAACTGGTTCCGAAGTTAGACGGGGGTCGAAAACAGCCTGAGTTTAAAAAAATAAAAAAAAAATAAATAGGCGGCGCAACAGGCGGTAGACACCCAAGGCCTAGCTTCTCGCAACCATTCCTTTTGTGTGAGTTTCTATTTTTGGAACGAATGGAAGGGACCTACAATTTTATGCCGAGTCCGAACGGCTGAATTGAGAAGCTTTTTCAGGACAGTCATACTCTCGGATGTTTGTCAGACGTTCGCGAGAGGTGGCGCAGTAGAAAAAACCTTAAGATGTAATTTGTGTTTTTCCGGGGATCGAACCTGGGATCCCTCGCACAGTAGTCCAGCACACTAACCACTGCGCTACTGCGCCTGCATCTGAGCCTGAGTTTGTTCCTGTAAAAAGAGGAAGTGCCTTTACTAGAGAACTTGGCTGGGGCACTACCGTGCCCTTTGATAGTAGCTATAGCCATCGGGGCCTTCCAAATTAATTTATTTTTGTCGGAGAAGACCACACGGTGGTAGCACTACGAAGTCCAGGCCACATGTGCGCGAAAAAAACGAAGGCGTTGCGCTTTTCGAACCGGGTTAAGGAGTGACTTCTTCTTGATTTTTAGTGTTTTTATATGCTTAGCATTCGAAATAATACGACGAATAGTTGTGAGACCTGCTTTGATACGACATTTTTTCCTGATTTTTGGGAAATAGTCCTGAGAATTTGGCTTTTCTCCACCCATTTTGTTTTTTTTTGTAAATTAAATAGTTGAAATTTAACAAAAAATCGATCAAAGAAAAATATGAGTCCACGTGCCAAAGATTACGGTCAAACTAAATGCATGTTCTATTCAAGTGGCGCAAAATGAATACCCCACATTTTTCCTGTTTTTAGTTAACAATGTTTTTTTAATACTTTAGTTTTAAATATTCCTTCTGGTAAAATCACAACAATTAAATTAACTTTAATTTAAAAATATCTATGCATGCTTGGTTTGGGACCAGTGGGCGATAGAAAAACGACCTTAGCGCGTATGCTATTCAAGTGGCGCGGAGTGTATGTAAATGGATACCACGCTAATAAAGCCAACACTGTTATTTTCACCATTGTTTATGGACAGAAAGCTACGAACCGCGCAACAGAAGGAAGTTGGGCGTATCTATACCTAAATTTTCCAAAATCTGCAGAGAAAACATGAGACGAAAAATTATCCACTGCGGACTTATTCATCATACACGTCAATAACCAGAAGTTATATGGATGACAGAAGACCCGTAGATTTATGTAACCCGCTGATGGATGCAGGCAATCGAATATCCATGGTCATGTTATCCTTCTTTAAATGGGAATTATCGGGAAAAGGGAAATGAAGTAATAAAATCGATAGCAAAACCCTTAAGTCACTCATTAGAAGAAATCATTTGGAAACAGTGGTGTCTACCACTACCACCACAGTTTTTGTCTATAATAGCCAATTATGAAGTTTACAATGGTTTGCTAATGAGGCTTCCCGCATATCTATTAAGAATCATTGCATCATCAAAACTGTACACAGTAACCATTTTCAAAAATGGTTCTTCACTATCAATCTGTTTGAGCTGTTTTGAGTTCCGTTGACATTCCTACCAGCTACTACGTTATTTGATAAAATCAAACCGAAGATGAAGAAATGTTTTTTTAGTAGGCATCGCGTCAGCATAACTTACAAGCCCTAACGATCATGTCATTAAATAAGGTTAAAATTACCCTAACCGGCTCCTGGTAAAGTGTATAAAAAAAGGAAAACCTTGTTACCTATATAATGTATTATTTTTCACATGGTACCAGCTTCAGATTCGATTCAAAAGTTCTTAAATGTGGCAGGGCTACATACAGTCTACTGGCTTAGAACGTTTTCCTGAATATGTAGTCTTTATGGCAGGCCATTTACTTTTATGTAGTAAAGGTGCAAATTTCCCTGCCGTTGAAACAAATTGTACCTACAACATACACGGAACGGCTGCGGAAATGGGGCTAATGTCGAGGAAATTTACAAAACTATTTATTTTAATACTACGGTGTTGCAATGAAGTGATAAAACCATAAAACGCTTGTAACGACTTCCAGATATGGAATGGGTTGCAGTTGAAGTGTCTGCGGATTTTTTTTTCCGGTCTACTCAAGTGGAAAAGTTTTCTTTAATAAAACACTTTCATGGCATGACATGCGTCAAATCCTTTTTTTCTGCAATCCAAGCACCTTTACTTCCTGATTTTTGGGTTAACGTCTGTATTTAGCTTTAACCCGCAATGCGTGGGTAAGTACTTCATATACACGCGCTTAATCCACTTTTTAAAATAACTTCATCTCAGAGTGTTGATTTCACTGATGAATTAAGGCAAACTTCAAAATGTCGGGATACCCTTGTCAGTTGATGATGACGTCTATTTATTTGCATCCAACTTCCTTATTTATGGAACCCTGCTTCCTGGTCCACAATAAATAAAGCAGCCGCGGCGCGGAGATGAAAAGGATACCAGTGCGTGAGCTCCGCCATCGTGTTTCTACGTTGTGCTGATTAATTACCAACTTCTCATTACATGCTATTTTCTTTGCTTTCCTTTTTCTTTTTCTTTTTCACACCCAAACAACACTATAGATTGAGATACCTATACTGCTCGTTCTCATTCTTTGTTTTTATGATTTAGTTCTTTTTTTTGTCCTTTCCCTTTATTCGTGCCTTCGCTATCTCTTTACAAGAACTTGTAATTAGCATGCAAATTAAAACGTAAAGGAAGAAAAATTCTGATTAATCGTTCTTTTTGTCCTTCGAGACTGAAACTCAAGCGAAAACCAAACGTAGTTTTTGTTGGTGTTTTTTTTATATTTTAAGTATTTTACTTTCTTTTTTTTTTTTTTTTGATTAAATTTACCACTTAGTGTTAAAAACTGGAACTGGTTTGGTGAAGAAAATGTTTTTATACGTGTGGTGAGTGTTGGACAACTACATTTCTGTAATGAGATACATTTACCACAGAAGACAGTGATTTAAGTGGAATTGCGAATGGGAGTGCAACAAATTTTAAAAACAGCACGCCATCAATTATAGATATGTTGTCGGAGGTGACAGACACAGAAGACGTTAATATTCTCATAGTAATGTTCTGCTAAGAGGAACAATGAAGCGTAGTTCCGTTTTATAAGAAATAGCATTTATCCAAGGCTTCGATCTCGTTAAAATTCTCCAAACTCCATGGCCGTAAATTACGGCCCATTATCGGAAACCAGGGACTTTAGCAAACCCTCCATAGCAAAAATAGATTGCACCGCGTGTGTGGTTGCTAGTGACTTAGTTGATGTCATTTTGATTATGAACGGAAATTTGGAGTTGGAGTTTACACGATAAGCCACATACTCTAATTAATATCCCCGCAAAATCCACGTGCAACTGCTCCCAAACCTCGACAGTAGTTGGCCAGCTAGAGTATTACTGGCATTTAGCTGACACGCACGGCGGCACGGCACTCCTTCACGGTCATCTGTATCTGGTCATCGATACCAGGCCACCAGCAATATCGCCTATAAATCTGCATCATCCTAGTCATTTCCCAATGTCCATGATGATTCATCTGCAATACTTTTAGTTGTAAAGTTTTTTTACTACTACTCTACAAAAGAAATACCTAGTAGGTACCTATAAGTACATATAGTGTGCAACAAACAAAGAGAAAAAAACTTATTTGTCAGAAAGGTACATTTATACACTATAAAGCAAACATAACTTCAAACTTGATGATGGACCCATAACGGTAGTTTTACTAATTTTTCCTCAGTAGATAACGGATATAAGAAATTCGAAAAATCCCAATGATTTGTTTCTTATATCAGTTTTTTTCTTATAACCGAAGAACGGATATAAGAAAAATAATTTCTTATATCAGTAGCACGGATATAATAACACTTATTTCTTATAAGCAATATAAAAACAAATTTCAAGCTTATGAAATAAGAAAATAGTATGAAGTGTATATTTAATATGAAAAAAATTTTCAGTAATTTTTGACAAAGATTTATAAAACGGCTTTATTTGCATTAAACTAAAATCTTGTTTAGAATGCTTATGTTGTCTTAAATATGTATTTCGATCAAAATCATTAGAGCGGTTTTTTTGTAAAATTATGCAAACAAATATTACAAATTTGGGTTCGAAAAGCACTGTTCTTTAACTGTTTAGCTGAAAACTAACTACAAAGTATTCTTCAGGATGTAAGGAATACCTAACAGTTACATTTTTATCCAAAACGAAAATGGCGTTTTATACTTTTATAGATATGACCAGTTTTTAAAGTAGGTACCATTATTAGCAATTGGGTGGGTATCGAAGGACGCAAACTGATTTTCAAGATTAGAATAACGATAGTATGTACATACCTAAAAAATTAGTTTTTGTTAAAATCGAATATACCGTTTTCGGGAAAGAACAAATTTTTAAAAGTACCATTGTTGGATTTGTTAGCGAAAAGCTATGGGTATGCAAAGCATGCAGTCATGTTAAGCATGCCCACATTAACTTTACTATCTTTTTCGTTCAAATCGTTAAAGCCGTTTTCCACTTTCCGACTTTGCTCCAATTTCTTTAGACCTCTTTAATGCTCATATCCCATGTCATGTGAGACCTTGCAAATTCAAGGCGTGTGTTGCTTGCGTGCTTGATTAGGCGGTGTTTTTTTATAGTTTTGCTAACTTATTTTTCGAATTTTTTTCGAAATTTATTTATACCTTTTCGAAACATGCTCTTAATTTAACAAATTTACTCGTTTAGCTATATGTAGGTATATCTTTTTACGACGGGTGAGGTATGAAATGTGAACCCTATTACTGCTACTAATGTGAACCCCTCTCAGGTTGCCCACAACACAATGCAATGTTTCGTTTTTTCCACAGTTTAATGTGCGCCCGTGACGTTTGTTTTGTTTTGTTTTGTTTTGTTTTGTTTTGTTTTGTTTTGTTTTGTTTTGTTTTGTTTTGTTTTGTTTTGTTTTGTTTTGTTTTGTTTTGTTTTGTTTTGTTTTGTTTTGTTTTGTTTTGTTTTGTTTTGTTTTGTTTTGTTTTGTTTTGTTTTGTTTTGTTTTGTTTTGTTTTGTTTTGTTTTGTTTTGTTTTGTTTTGTTTTGTTTTGTTTTGTTTTGTTTTGTTTTGTTTTGTTTTGTTTTGTTTTGTTTTGTTTTGTTTTGTTTTGTTTTGTTTTGTTTTGTTTTGTTTTGTTTTGTTTTGTTTTGTTTTGTTTTGTTTTGTTTTGTTTTGTTTTGTTTTGTTTTGTTTTGTTTTGTTTTGTTTTGTTTTGTTTTGTTTTGTTTTGTTTTGTTTTGTTTTGTTTTGTTTTGTTTTGTTTTGTTTTGTTTTGTTTTGTTTTGTTTTGTTTTGTTTTGTTTTGTTTTGTTTTGTTTTGTTTTGTTTTGTTTTGTTTTGTTTTGTTTTGTTTTGTTTTGTTTTGTTTTGTTTTGTTTTGTTTTGTTTTGTTTTGTTTTGTTTTGTTTTGTTTTGTTTTGTTTTGTTTTGTTTTGTTTTGTTTTGTTTTGTTTTGTTTTGTTTTGTTTTGTTTTGTTTTGTTTTGTTTTGTTTTGTTTTGTTTTGTTTTGTTTTGTTTTGTTTTGTTTTGTTTTGTTTTGTTTTGTTTTGTTTTGTTTTGTTTTGTTTTGTTTTGTTTTGTTTTGTTTTGTTTTGTTTTGTTTTGTTTTGTTTTGTTTTGTTTTGTTTTGTTTTGTTTTGTTTTGTTTTGTTTTGTTTTGTTTTGTTTTGTTTTGTTTTGTTTTGTTTTGTTTTGTTTTGTTTTGTTTTGTTTTGTTTTGTTTTGTTTTGTTTTGTTTTGTTTTGTTTTGTTTTGTTTTGTTTTGTTTTGTTTTGTTTTGTTTTGTTTTGTTTTGTTTTGTTTTGTTTTGTTTTGTTTTGTTTTGTTTTGTTTTGTTTTGTTTTGTTTTGTTTTGTTTTGTTTTGTTTTGTTTTGTTTTGTTTTGTTTTGTTTTGTTTTGTTTTGTTTTGTTTTGTTTTGTTTTGTTTTGTTTTGTTTTGTTTTGTTTTGTTTTGTTTTGTTTTGTTTTGTTTTGTTTTGTTTTGTTTTGTTTTGTTTTGTTTTGTTTTGTTTTGTTTTGTTTTGTTTTGTTTTGTTTTGTTTTGTTTTGTTTTGTTTTGTTTTGTTTTGTTTTGTTTTGTTTTGTTTTGTTTTGTTTTGTTTTGTTTTGTTTTGTTTTGTTTTGTTTTGTTTTGTTTTGTTTTGTTTTGTTTTGTTTTGTTTTGTTTTGTTTTGTTTTGTTTTGTTTTGTTTTGTTTTGTTTTGTTTTGTTTTGTTTTGTTTTGTTTTGTTTTGTTTTGTTTTGTTTTGTTTTGTTTTGTTTTGTTTTGTTTTGTTTTGTTTTGTTTTGTTTTGTTTTGTTTTGTTTTGTTTTGTTTTGTTTTGTTTTGTTTTGTTTTGTTTTGTTTTGTTTTGTTTTGTTTTGTTTTGTTTTGTTTTGTTTTGTTTTGTTTTGTTTTGTTTTGTTTTGTTTTGTTTTGTTTTGTTTTGTTTTGTTTTGTTTTGTTTTGTTTTGTTTTGTTTTGTTTTGTTTTGTTTTGTTTTGTTTTGTTTTGTTTTGTTTTGTTTTGTTTTGTTTTGTTTTGTTTTGTTTTGTTTTGTTTTGTTTTGTTTTGTTTTGTTTTGTTTTGTTTTGTTTTGTTTTGTTTTGTTTTGTTTTGTTTTGTTTTGTTTTGTTTTGTTTTGTTTTGTTTTGTTTTGTTTTGTTTTGTTTTGTTTTGTTTTGTTTTGTTTTGTTTTGTTTTGTTTTGTTTTGTTTTGTTTTGTTTTGTTTTGTTTTGTTTTGTTTTGTTTTGTTTTGTTTTGTTTTGTTTTGTTTTGTTTTGTTTTGTTTTGTTTTGTTTTGTTTTGTTTTGTTTTGTTTTGTTTTGTTTTGTTTTGTTTTGTTTTGTTTTGTTTTGTTTTGTTTTGTTTTGTTTTGTTTTGTTTTGTTTAAACGTGTCATGTTCTGTTTCACTATACTCACTGATATCCTCGTCGCCAATGAAATGACCGGTGGTCGGCAGCCTAGATGTGCTTAGCTCATCATCTCAGAATCGACTGACTGCAGAAATGCGGATCAAGCTCTTTTATAGAGAGACAACAGATGTGGGATGTTACTCTTTGGCACGTAATTGACTTGTGTAATCATGTTCTAAGCATAGGTCACTACAGCTACAAAAATAGTTTTGTACATTTTGAAAAGACAATTTAGTAGCACATTCAAATTTCTCAAAATTTTCACTTAATAAATTTAATTTTTTTTTTTATGAAATTTTTATCCTTGAGAAATTTACTAAAAATTATGTTAAGCATCTTTTTTACGTACGATCAACAGAAGTTATAGTAAAAGCCACTTTTTGTCAGACAGAAATGGTAAAAAAGATCTGACCTAAGCGATGGATTTTTTCTTCTGAGGGGGTTTCGCTATCAAAGAAAAAGTTTATTTTAGAGAAAAATCGACCATCTTTGACCATTTTTGTCTGACAAAAAATTGATTTTACTATAACTTCTGTTGATCGTACGTAAAAAAGTTGCTTAATATAATTTTTAGTAAATTTCTCAAGGATAGAAATTTCATAAAAAAAATAAAAAAATATTTGGTAAAAATTTTGAAAAACAGCCATTTTAAGTTAAAAAATGTAACAAAAAATTTTTAAAATTTTGAGTTTCAGGAGCCATAACTTTTTTGTAGGTACACAGATGTACCCGAAGTGCTTAAGACTTGTATGCGCTACTAAATTGTCTTTTCAAGATGTACAAGACTATGTTTGTAGCTATAATAGTTTAGAAGTTATAGCGTTTTAAGTGGTAACACCTCCAAATTAGAGATGACCTACTTTGATGGGCTATAACGGAAAACGCGATGAAAATAGACCCTCCTGCCCAGTGGCGTAACTAGGCTTTTATGCGCCCGGTGCGAGGAATAGCTAAAATCAATCGACGCATTCGACAATATTGTCGTGATGATCGCTGATCGATAAACACAATAAGAGCCTAAGTTCCAAAGATTTTTTTATGAGATAGATGGACTAAACTTGTGAAAAATGAAAAAACAAATCATTTTTTTTTTTATCTAGATCACTTTTCATAATCCATTGGGCAAAAAAATATTTTTTTTTTTTTTGATCCGGATCACTTTTTTCAGAACTCGATATTTTTCGAGATTTACACATTTTATCACTAATACGCTAATACCAATCTACTTTGCAAACATAAATAATGGACATGGACTTAATTTTGTAGCAATTGTATACCCACAATAAATTTGTTTCAAGCATACATAACGTAAGAACCAAATTCTTAAAATAATCGCGAAACAGGATTGAAGTAAAATTTTTAAGCTAAAACGAATATTTTTTGGTCTTGAAGAAACGAGCTCAAAATAAGATTTTTGTACTTGGAATACAATTTTCCGAGTTTACCATACTTTCGTCAACGAATATACTTTTAATGACACTGATATTCTTGATTTTTGCTCGTTTTTTTTCTGAGTGTACATTTACAAAATCAGATCAATCTGCTTTCATATTCCATTTGCCACGAAAAATCTAAGATCTGAAATAAAAATCTGATGTGCCCAATGGAAAATCATATAAGAAATGGGATATTGAAAATTATGAAATAGATATAAATAAGCAGTAAAATGCTATAACATCAGAAATATTCTGATTTTTTTACTTTTGCCGTATGCGTGTAATTGAAGTTGGGAAAAAAAAGACTAACATTTAGGTATACTATTTCCATAAGATATCATTGGGTATTGTGTGTCTGATTGTGATTGTGCGTACCTCCATAGATTCATGAGAGGTAGGAAAATACTTTTTTCTATGTAATTTTGCATTTTTTTTTAGCATTGCATTTTAAATCAAAGTTCATATTCATGACACCTGCAACCTTTTTATATGTAATATTTTTATTACTAAACTTATCTTGTTTGGGTTTGTAATGTTGCGAGACTTACGAGTGACACAGTTTAAATATCTTTCAATCCGAATTACCTAAAAGCTGGTCCTGGTCATTTTTGCGTCCCCCCTGGGCCTACGCCCTGTGCCTGGGCACCGATGGCACCGCCCTATTTACGGCACTACTCCTGCCATAAAATTTTTTGTTCGGCAGAACTTCAGGAATCTTCCCTTAAAGGACTATACTTCTTAACTGGGACACCCTGTATATGCAATTTTCAGGAGTTATTCTTGATTTTTGACAAGGTTTCGTTTTCAGATGTAATAGCAAAGATTTTGATGATACTTTATCTCTTAGACTTAGACTCTATCATTATATTTTATTAGTGCACAGTACTCATCACAGTAATCATCCAAATCGAAACGATTATTCACAGCCAAAGGTAGCAATCAAACTAATTGTAAGTCATCGATGAAAACTATAGAAACTCAGGCGTCATTTTGAAAGCCAGTTTCGGTAAGGCTGTCTTTATTTTGAGAAGGTTATCAAAAGCGAAGCAGCCTTTGGTTGGCCGAGCACTACATTCCGCGATCTGACTACGTCTACTTACCTAAATATCTACACTTTCCATCAGATCGCCAACCTTGCCCTTACCAACATTTCTGCAACCGAAAACTATACCATTTCTATGAATAGGAACAGTAATTTTTTTGTTCTCTATAAATTTCCTTCAAAAGTTATATTTAAAGCTACAACATTTAAAAGCAGAATTTGCAGGTGGTTCACTGCAAATTTACTGCATCGCGCACTTTTGTGTTCAAAGTGCAAACAAAGTTCCGGAAATATTAGCGTTGAGTAAATATTCATCCCTTGTTCATGCTCACCGACAGCAATTTGCTATCATGCGTGTATGTATCTACAACTTGCTCACTTTAGCTTATCTTGCAAATTTGTTCATTCAAATGTTTACATTAATCTACTCTACATTGATGGATATTCCGTGGAATAGGGAAAACTTTAATTTTGAGAGATAGTGTTTGATTACAATAATATATACAATATTTGGAGAAAACAAATCGACTATAGATACCAAATATACAATACAAAAGTTCTCAATTGTCTATCAAAATGGTAGACATTTTTGGCTTCAACCTGAAATATAATTTTTTTTTTAAATTTGTTCATCTACGAATGAAAAATCTTTTCATGTATAGGTACAAATAAGTATGGTAAATTTTGATTTTAAATAACAGAAAATCAACAACAATTTTTGTGCATTAATGTTTTTTAAAAAAATATTCGCCACTGAGAGGGGAGAGCTTAAGCAATATCCAGGGGGGGATTTTGTAAGATGAATACGTCCAATCGCTTTCGTTTGAACGAATTTGATGTTTCTTCGAAAACGAAAGAAATTTTTGTTTGCGCAAAGAAATTCCTTTAATGTGAAAGAAAAAAAACGACAGGTTTTTCATTGATGTTTTTTATTTTCTTTGATAGCTAAGTCCCATTTGCAGTTATTTCTAACAATTAAGGTGTCAAAAGAAAAAAATAATTTCTGAAGCTATAATGGTATGGAGTTCAGACAAGGTATGTCTTCAATATGGTATGCTCATATCTAATTTTCGTCTATCTAAAGACTGCAAAAGACTGCACAATAAAATCAAAACAAGTCTAATTGCAACGAAATGGAAGAAAATCGATATTGCTATGTATTGTGAATACAATAAATATAAATTATTTACAAATTACGATTAGATGATAGGATCCGGCATAAAAGTCGAACGGATTTAAAAAAATCAAAAGACTGTAAATTAAAAAAAAAAACTGTATTTTCAACCTTTAAAAAGGAAAAGATTCTTGTGAAATTACGTTTTTTAAATTTTATTAAACATAAATGGCAAGCAGGGCTGCAATGTAAGCACAGGGATACCGTGAGATTTTCTTTTAATGCTGGAAAAATTTTAACTTTCGTTGTAATAAAAAAACCGAAAACATTAACTTATTCCTTCAAATCTGAAATTAAATAAAAAAAAAACTGTAATTTGCACTAGGAGGTAGTTTTAAAAACTGTAAGCTTGTCTAAAAACCTGTAATTTACAGTTAAAACTGTGAATATGGCAACATTAGTGGTGGTCACCAGCAGTGGTTCCAGCAGTTCGTATAGCCCCTGGAGATTTTCTGTTCGTAATGTAAGAAATTCATAAACCTATCAAAGATTTGATATGTGTGGATGAAAAAATTCACGCTGCGCTGCTGTGACCGACTCATTATTTCGGATGAAACTATTGTGGACAAAAGCGAGGTGCTCTACCTTCCACGGCTTGAACTGGTAAAAATATGCTAAGACCTCGCAAACCTAACGCAATCTGCCTTCTTTCAGTTTTCTTCAAATTCGAATTCAGCGAAATACTAATTTCAGACTTTCTCTTTTTTCTTACAAATGGGAGCAAATATTTCTTAAAGATGCGACTGTCTAGTTGCTGTACAGATCTGATGATGAAGATGTTGTTTTGATTATATGTTAATAAGAGTCACTACAATGAATATAAGTCACCACTTCACAATGGACATTCCTGCTGTCAAACTATACAAAATATTTATCAAAACTCGTCTTTCTTCTCTTCTGTATTCTCGCTCTGAATTGGAAGTCCAAAGAAATTAATCTGCAAATATGAAATTATAATGACTCGGTTTAACTCTTTATGTGAAAATTCCTCTGGTACATTAGTGATCCAAGATTTAAGAGAAGTGTTCCCAATGATGCCAGTCAACTGTGTCTAAACAAATTTCGTTATAGTAATTGCCCGTTTTAATTTATTATAAGCAAATTTTTCAATTTAGCATTGTCTTATTTATATTCAACTTTTGGCTTACATACTCAGAAATAACTATGTATAGAGCGACATATATGACCAGGTTTATTGATCCTTATAAAACACTTGGTACCATCTATCCATTCCCAGGAATCCACACTTACACACAGTCAATTCGGTTTAGGATACTCTCAAAGCTGCTCTCAAAGAAACTCACCCTTTGGAGAGTTTTATACCTTTTATTTCTATTCCTTCAGAATTTTTGGCTTAAATATGAAATTCAATGTTTAAGAGTATTTTACTTAGATTTATCTTAACAGTATTTAAATGCCTACCTACGATCTTAATTACGGTCAATAACTACAGTTGATATCTTCGGTGGCGGATCGGACGTTGTTAACATTACCAAATCCCGGCATCGAATTGGACAATACTCACAATACTAAAGACCAAACCACAAGCACACGATAGAAATATAGAAAGGGACTGATTAAACTTTGCTCACAAGTCACAATTCCAAATCCGAGGAAAGACTAACTAGGCAGTTTGACTAATATCAGACTCCTACCCTAAAATCAAATCAACAGGGGCGCCAACGCACAGAAAACTACCTACAGGTACTAACAATAACAAGGCAAATATTCGGATGAAATTATTCTTCGAAATACGACTTTTTTAACAACCGACGCACATTATCCATCAGTACACTTGCCAATCGCGAATAAATCGTTTTTCCACAGGACAGGTAAACTTTGGAACTCGCTTCCTGGATGACATATTTCCAGAGGACTGCAACTATATACGCTGCCCTAGATACCAATTAAATTGAACATGGGTTTTCCATTTAACCCATCGTCTCCTCATCAAAACAGGCTGTAAATCCCTTTTAATTGATCCAAGAGAATGCGAAATTAGGTATTCCAACCTACAAGGTCAAAGTGGTACAATCAATCGATTGCATTGCCACTGCCAGCCTGCTGCATTTCTCATTTCGCTAATTTCCCTTTTGACGATATTATGACATATAAAGCAATTTACAAATGTCAATACATATCTGAACATGATTGCCGTTGACGTCGTCCGTGACACGCTGCCAAACTGATATAACTTTGAGTAGGCATCTGCTTTCGTTTCTCACTGACGTTGGATGGTAATTTCTGAAGAGGAAATGTGGTCATTCAAATGAATGGAGTCGAATTCAATTTTCCATGTCACATGTGAGATACGAATTCAATGGCCTCAGGTGATAGATACTGGAAGAGAGCCTGCGATTGCGACAGAACGCATAGCTAATTTGAATGCAATCGGTGAGAGATTGTCGGTACGCTTTGGCGATAAATTCAATTATCATCATCAGGGCAATGTTGCGTATTTTGTTGGTTTAGAAATGAGGACCGATTAGCTGTACGATAATTTTGCTGGCTTGTATTCATCAACTAACTTGGACTGGGTGTTAGGTGTAATTTCATAATGAAGGACGGGATTCAATGGATCCTTTATATTTTGGAGTAATTTACTTGGAGCCAACTAGGGCCACTGTTTCACAACAGACTGTCCAAGATAACCAACCTTAAAGATATGACAAAGATTCAAAGAACGACCTGTATTGTCACCACCAGGGCAATGAGAACCAGCCACACCGCGGGGCGGTTATACTGCCAAAGAGCGCCCTTCGGTTAAGTCAGAAGAAAATCAAATTCTGAATAAATGCACGGGCAATAATTTATGCACGGACTACACTACTCCCCGGCTAGATTTTCCAAGACCATTTACCATTACTAATCGTTTCCTCCACGAATGGTACGAAGATCAACCGATATCTTACACGTATAGATAGGAGGTCGGCGTTGGCAAGGCACTTTTCTCCGAAAGTCTCGGGCTATCCAGTTCAATCAGACTACCCGCCAACAGCAGCGTATTCCAAGTTGAGATACTGGCAGTGACAACAGCTGCTAAACAGGTTGCTATGATGGAAATACCTCATGCAGATACTGGTTCTTGGTCCACACCACAACGTAAGACTATGCCGGGTTTCGGGCACAGAGGTGTGTCTGAGAATGAAAAAGCTGATGAGCTGGCAAGAAATGAGTCCTCCTTTGAACTAAACCAGGCCGACACCACAGTAATCTCAGACAGACGATTGGGAACAAAATACTGAAATATTTAGGAAGCTCAAAATTCCTGTGGCATAACCAGGAAAATGTGGCCAATCTATGACAAAAAAAAATATAATTAAAGAAAATGGTAAATATTTCACAATCTAAAATTAATTAATTCATATCACCACAAATCAACGTTTTTATCAAAGTACCTATTTAAATTTATAAATCTTTATATATATAATTCTTCTGTACGTGTTTGTGGGCGCAGTAGCGCAGTGGTTAGTGTGCTGGACTGCTGTGCGAGGGATCCCAGGTTCGATCCCCGGAAAAACACAAATTACATCTTAGTGTTTTTTTCTACTGCGCCACCTCTCGCGAACGTCTGACAAACATCCGAGAGTATAACTGTCCTGAAAAAGCTTCTCAATTCAGCCGTTCGGAATCGGCATAAAATTGTAGGTCCCCTCCATTCGTTCCAAAAATAGAAACTCACACAAAACGAATGGTTGCGAGAAGCTAGGCCTTGGGTGTCTACCGCCTGTTGCGCCACCTATTTATTTATTTATTATTTATTTTACGTGTTTGTAACCGAACTCCTCCTAAACGGCTGGACCGATTTTAATAAGATTTTGTGTGTGTGTTTGAAATGGTCTAAGGATGGTTTAGATTCACAATTGGACCCGGTAGGTGGAGCTGCGATCCGATTCCACAAAATTTCAAATATACACTAAAAAAAAAAAAAAAATTTAAAAAGCAAGAATAAACTCATGAATAAAATTTTCAAATACTATACACTCAACGAAAAAAAAAAATCATGAATAAAACATAAAATAATAAACACTCAAAAAAAAATCATAAAAAAAATTTGAAATAATAAAACAGCCGCAGAACAATTGAAGTACAATGATAATGTACGAGCAGGCCAAACAACGTTTGTCGGGCCCGCTAGTAAATTTATAATTTTTTATAAATTTATAAACAGAAAACTGAGAAAATTTCACAATTGAATAAGAAATTATTGTTCTCGATTGTGGGTACCGATATAACTCGTTTTAATTCAAAAGGAACTTTATTCTACAACGTCTTACAAGCTAATGCTAATATAATTCTACAATTCAAGTTAATAGATTAAGATTTGCGCGGGATTAGATCTTGATTTCGCGCCAAGGAAATTATGACAAAAGATTTGACATTGACAACTATTGACATTATTATGACAACATTAATCTGTATGTGCATTTAGTTGATGCTATTAGTACAGGGTGCATCAGGTACTATCACCGGACACAATATGCATAATGGGCTCCACATTCGGTTGTCGATATGACCCTTTTTTCCGTATGTGTGGGAATTGTGGCTTAAGGTGCTAGTACACGGTATGTAGCCCGCCACATATATATGTGGCTCTGACGTCACCAGATAGAGTACACATAAGGTACACATTTCGTTTTTCGTATGTAGCGCAGTGGCTACATAAGGGAAAATTGTGCTAGTACACGGCATGTAGCACAGCGCGCACATATCGGTTGGCTGTTGGTTATTCGTTTATGATGATGCTATCCGCAGTTTTATTGCCCTGTGTGCAGTCTTGCACTACAACTGTAAGTACTAATTGTTTTATTGCTTTGGGTGTATTTAAGTTATCGCTGCTCGTACAAAACACAAACTGAAATGCTGAAATTACATTGAAAAATGTATACGAACCGTGCAGGTAACCACTCGACATTATGTAGCGTATTGGCACAAATCGTATGTGCTAGGGTAGTACACGGAATGTCGAAAAGCCACACAATGCGTATGTGTCAAGAGTGCCTCATATCGTACCTTATGCGAGTGGCACAAAGAGGGTTAGTACACGGTATGTAGCCATTGGCTCGATACGCTGACGTCAAAATTACGTCAGAGCCACATATATATGTGGCGTGCTACATACCGTGTACTAGTACCTTTAGTCGGGTCTCAAATTCAACCTGCGTAAATACACAAAATACACTTTAAGGATTTTTCCACTGCGTCATCTCTCCTGAACACCAAATGTTAAACTTTCCTGAGAAATTTTCTCAATTAAGCAGTTCGAATTCGGCCTAAAACTGTCTGTCCCTTCGATTAGTTCCAAAAAATAAAAACATACCAATTACCAATGAATGTCAATTCAATAGATACCTAGACCTATAATTGTGTCAATTTTGCTCGACACTCTTTATATTAGCTGTCAAATTTGGTCAGGTTTCGCATTGCACCATTTATCCTTATAGCATCTGCTACTGCTATCCTATGTCCGCCATTTCCATTACTATTACATTTCTGGTGGAAAATAAAGACATGAACATTATTCAACTACGAACAAAAAAAAAATACGATTTACAAAACAATTAACTTAGTCCCAGAATGACTGTCGCAACAACAGCTATAAAATCTAAATTGCCCTGGAAAATTACAACATTTTACCAAGCAGCCTAATTTCCACTGGAAAATAATTTCCTCAGCGAAAACCTCGCCATGGACAAACTGCTAATTTAAATTTCAAAATGTTTCAATTAAACCGAATCAGGCTATACTGCCATGGACCAACTAACACACCGCGCCTGATGGCGTTTCTAATTGCTTCGTAATTTGCGGACAACTTAATTGGCATTAGACTATTTTTATAGGGACAATTTTCATTTTCGGCTTAAAATGCTATGACTATGAAAACGGTACAGAATCTCTAAATCGAATGGGTAGCCGTCGAAGAGAGGCAAAATAACTTCATAAGCACGGGTCTATTTATTGTCATAATTATGGTAGTATTTCAGTTTCGATAATTTATCATCAATTGCATGCGCAAAGAGCCTTTCTACTCCGTGGCAATCCTGAAAATACCATTTCAAAGGTTACCTAGCTACATTGCAAAACTTTGTACTGCAATACAACTCGCACATAGTGATTGATAGCGAGAATAAAATAGGTTCCCTTGTTTCTTTACTCCTGCTCTCCTCGACATTTCAACACGTCTGCAGTTCCATTGATTTAGTTCTTTCACAGAGTGCAATTAGTTACTGTTTGAAATGTTTTCGAAAGGTCGGAATAACTACTTTGATGTAATTAACATGAATGAAGTGTGCTTATTAGCATCTGTGAATAGATTTATTCTTAAGTTTTTTCCCTTTGGAACTATTTTAATGTCGAAATGTATTTGCATTTTCCATTGAATGAAATAAATTGCATTATTAAAGATTTAAGAAGGACAGCCTTACTTTTAAATAGGATTGTTCAAAAGTCACAAGACAACGCCAGAGGGTTCCGTACAATTACTCTTGCACAAGCGGATGACATCGACATCATTGGCAATACTCAGCGTCAGCGAGCTGTCACTGGCGCGTTTGCAAATAGATTGAAAAGAGGTAAAATCAACATCGACGTATCGGGCAGAACATCACAATAGGCAGGCAACTAAGGATTTTATCCACGTGTCGGCTCCGCTAACTCTGAAAATGACATTCAAAAACACTAAGAAAAATTTAAATATGGCCCTCACCATATCAGTCCTGCTATATGGTGCAGAATAGTTTACATTATCGAAGGCGGATAAAGATATCTTTGCCCGCTTTTAACGCAAAATTCCTCGAGTGATTTTCGGTCCCATTTGGGTTGACGGGCTTTTGGGGGATGAGATTCTACTAATTGAGCCCCAGGTTCTAGAAAGTGAGAAAGTAAGTCCTTTCCACTATACTTCCTAAATTGTTCAAACTTTTTGAAAACTAAACTAAACCTTATAGGGCCCATACACTACACATGCCTGCATGCGCAAACAGTGCTTGCGCATGCAAACTGCCAGTGTATGGTGTGAACTGTGTGCAGTGCTGCCAGATTGTGGGAAATTTCCCTTTTTGTGGGAATTTTTGTACTCGAAATGAGCTAAAAGGGAAAAAGGGAAACTTTCTGTTTTCCAGAACAAACAAAAGGGAATTTTTGTTCTTTGCAACTACTTTAATTTTCTTGTTCAACTTCAGGAAGACAATTTATTTTATACACCTGACTGCTTTCATGAACAAGCGCTTGTATTGACACAAAAAGAAAGAAGACCTGGGGCCAAATAACGTAAAATGAAAACGCCCGAACGATATCGTCGAAGTCTATTGGCATCTATTTTTCTATATCTATCTATATTGTTCATCTCTTTGGGGTCCCTGGAAAAGATCTTCCTTCCAAATTCGCATATAATGTTGTTTCGTCTTCTTCCATACATAGCGTAGTATTGTAACACATGATGCCCAATCATTTTGAGCCAATTTGGGGGTATATGGTATATCAGAAAGGTTCCAGTGACGTGAAAGGGGTTTCGGAGCCTATTCTGGCCAATTCGTCTGCTTTTCGTTTCCTTCGAAGCCTTCATGGCCAGGTTGTGATATCTAGCAGATAAAGTCTATAGTATAGTCAAGATGCTGTTTTAGAAGTATGCTTTTAGTTATGACGGTATAAAATATTAGTGACAAATTTACCATGGAAGTTTTGATAGACATGACGAAAGCGTTTGAAATGATAGACCACGTTTTATTATTAGATAAATAATTACATAAAACGGACTTGAGGGGAGTTGAACTTGCTTAAATACTTAATTTGCGACATACTTAAAACCCTAGAACACTAATCCTTGCCTGTGAGGCCGCCCACAACCGGTTTTTTGCATTTTTCTCAGAAATCTTGCCAAGTTGGATGTGATTCAGACGCGAATGATAGCGGACGTTTATACAATTTTAGTGTATAGGTACTTTCCAAGTTATAGAGGTCGGTGTAGCCTGAGAGCCGAAGATTAGTGTTTAAGGTAGGTAAGTTTTTTTTTAAGTCTTTAATTTTACTTTTTTGTAGTATTTCTGTTATTTGCATGGAATTAAATTAAGAAAATAGGATTTTTTTTTTAAAGTTGGATTCCAGTGAATAGCAAATAAGCCAGTGGTTACAAGAACTGTCCGACGATGAGAATGAAAATGCAGATAATTTGGAAATCCAAGATTTCGATTCCGATTACACATTGTCCTTGTCCTGTTCATCGATCATTGAAAAAGGATAGAGATCGGTATACAGCACTATTGAGCGTGTACAAATGTGCAAATTGAGGCAATACGTATTGCCTAGAAAGCTTGCTATGAAAGCGTTTTTAATTATTTATTGGTTTTTGCAAAGCTCATTATGCAATTTTTAAAAAAATAATTTTTTTTTGTTAAGTCGTCACTTATTTGAAAAGTGAAAAAATGTGTTTTATAATTTCTAATAAAACTTCAAAATGAGTGTTTTTTTTTTTAAAGTTTAACGTTTTGCAAAGTATGATAAATACTTTTAAAAGGTAAAAATAGCTAACTGTTTTAAATGATTAATCAGGCGTTTTTTTTTAATAAGTATCGTCCAAAGCAAGGATTAGAGTTTAGCGACAAAAAGAAAAAGATTAATATTCTAGGGTTAAGGAATATATAACAGAATATAAATACTAATGAACGTTTCAGAATACCACTTATATAAAAGAATGATGTTCCTCAAGGTTCTATCCTAGGACTGCTTTTACATATTTTTAGTATTTAATTTGGTATCTTCTTTCACTCATAAGACTACAAAGGATTTTTCTCTACCTGCAGTAGAATCAATTTTTCCAAAACTCAGCACTGCTCCGGCAAAGACTTGGCGACAAGAGAAATGTCTTGTACCCATATTCCATTTATTCCCTAAATTCAGGAAAAAAAAAATAAGTGGTTACAATAATTATTCAAAATTAGTGGTTTTTACGCTACGCCTTGCAGTTTTTCGATACACCTAAAACGTCTTGGCTAATGTATTTGTTCTGAGGAGGTCGTACTAAAATAAATAAATAAATAAACAGGTGGCGCTACAGGCGGGTAGACACCCTAGGCCTAGCTTCTCGCAACTATTCGTTTTGTGTGAATTTATATTTTTGGGACGAATGGAAGGGACCTACAATTTTATGCCGAGACTGAACGGCTGAATTGAGAAGCTTTTTCAGGACAGACATACTTTCGGATGTTTGTCAGACGTTCGCGAGAGGTGGTGCAGTGGAAAAAACCTTAAGATGTAATTTGTGTTTTTCCGGGGATCGAAATCGAACCTGGGATCCCTCCCACAGTAGTCCAGCACACTAACCACTACTACGTTACTGCACCCAATATACATTTTTAATTCTGAACAATTTTTTAGATTAGATAAAACAGTTCGTAAACTAATGTAATTCGTAGTGACAAATAACGGAGATTTTTATTCATATTCACACCGTCTGTAGTTTTTCCTATAGGTACCTACACCTATTTCAGCACAAACACTCCTGTCGGCTATATACGAGTACATATGAAATAATATATTGTTTTGTTTTTCTATTTAAAACTAGCGAATTGAAACAGAACGAATTTTAAAGTTTTAAAAATGCAATCCACAATTTTATTTGTATAACTCAATTTATATGTCTATACACAATAAGCAATTACCTTAATTTATAGAGTACATCATTTAATTGGATATATAGACAAATAGGTGAAAATAATGTTTGCGCAACTGAAAATGTAATTAGTTTAAAATAAACAACATAAAAACGAATGTTATTATTAAAGTTCATGTGCAAATTGTTTCCATCCTTTCAGTGGACATTAGGATGTTATTAAATGTATATCCAACCGTTATCGACTTATTAATTAAAATGAAAATGCATTCGAATCGAACAACGACTAAACCAATTTTGCTGTGTGTCTACCATTGAATTTTAAAATGAATTAATTAATTATTTAAAGCACAGTTTCTGTATAGTTTAGGCTCAGTATAAATATAATGTAAAATGTTACAGTACAAGATCTGTATTCTCATAAACTGATGAAACGATTTCCACTAAAATCAATTTAGTGAGTTCAAAATGGACTCACTATAACTACATTCGGAACATATCGACGGGA
This sequence comes from Cheilosia scutellata, assembly GCA_955612985.1. Classification (NCBI taxonomy): domain Eukaryota; kingdom Metazoa; phylum Arthropoda; class Insecta; order Diptera; family Syrphidae; genus Cheilosia; species Cheilosia scutellata. The sequence goes on along the minus strand of OY015313.1, from coordinate 14,750,964 downwards.
ATTATTTATGTTTCATTAGTAGCTATTTAGAATCTTCTGATTTATTTTTAAAAATATTTTTGGTGATTTCAATATGGCGGCAAAATTTTATGTTCCATCGTTATAAATGTTAGTGCTGCCATAGTAAACCTCAGCATTAGGTAAGATAGCCTATCTTATCTTATCTTATCGAAAAATTTAGGTTGATTGAAAATAAGTGCTCAGTTTTTTTATTTTTTTTTTTATTTTTATTTATTTTAAATACTATATTTCTTTCATACAATGTTTTGAGTTCACAATTTTTTAATTTAAGAAATTAATTTATAAATAAGTATGAAATAGTAATGTACATTCTATTGTCCAAGTGTCAAGAGACGAATGTACTAGCAAATTAAGCTAATAATTAAACAATAATTTTTTGATGGGGAATAACAAAAAAAAAAAAAACAATAGCAAAGAAAAAATAAAAAATTTAAATACAATTGTTTTAAAAGGCAATAAAAAAAAAATTTACCTGGACATTCAATGATCAATATCCATTCAAAAAACTATTTATGGCTGAGTAATCCAAAGACAATAACCATTTCTTTACATCTTTTAAAAATACATTTTTAATTCTCTCACACCTAATATTACCTGGAAGTGAATTAAACAAACGAGGTGCGGTGGCATAGTAAAATCGTTGAAAATGTGCTTTATAAATAGTAGGAACGGTTACCAAATTTCTAGCATTGGTACGTAGATTATAGTTTTCTACGTTTCTTACAAAGTAAAATCCCGAGTTTCGAAAAATATTTTTAAGACTTTCTAGCAGTAAAGATGCCTTAGCGGAAGAAATTCAAGTCTCCTGAACAAATTAAAACTAGGAGTTCTTCGATTTACTTTGCATAAGATCCGTATTGCATGTTTTTGTTTTACTAGGAGTGGCTCCGTTTTATTAAAATAGGCACCAACCCAACAAGAAATACCATACTGCAGCTTAGATTTTAAAAGACCATTATATACGAGTTCTGTTATTGATTGTGGACAATATAAACTAAGATGATACAGTTGTCTTACCACTCTATTAAGATATTGTTTAAGATAGAGAGTATGATTATTCCAACAGAACTTGTTATCTAACACTAAACCTAAGTATTTAAAATTGTCAACACACTTAACCCTAAAACAACTATTGCAACAAGAATTTAAATTGTTAAATGCTACAAAATTGCCGTTGATATTGGGCAAGCAAAATCGTTTGCAACATGAAGAGTGATAATAAATCGGTAAATCATCACAGATTTTACTTTTAATATTAAAAATCATAAATTTAGTTTTATCACTGATTATAAGTTTGTGTTTTACGAACCATTGCCTCAGTAAATCGAGGTCATGGTTCACATCCACAAAAACATTTAGTGAACTAGTATTTGAGTATGAAAGAGCAGTATCATCAGCAAACGCTGTAACTTTACCTTTGAAAGGTTGAACAAACAATGAATTGACATATATAAGGAACAAGATAGGACCCAAAACTGAACCAAGATGAATCCAATTTGGAGCACTGTATATATGTTTGATCTTTACCATTTGCCTTCGATTTGTCAAGTAAGAAACAAACCAATCGTGAATATAACCCCTAAACCCTATATGGAAAAGTTTGTCGAGTAGTATTTGGTGATCCACCATATCAAAAGCTTTACTGATGTCAATAAACAAGGAAGCCGGTATTTCAGATGAATTTAAACTTTTGTATAATTCACCAGTTAATTTTAAAAGTGCTGTCTCAATCACTGAAGAAATGCGTTCTATCAAGAAACGATAACATCCTGGATTTAATACCTTTCTCAAATATTTTTCAAAATATCGATAGCAGAGATATAGGGCGATAATTATTTAAAATAGTATTATCTCCTTTTTTGTGGAGTGGTATTACTACTGCTGTCTTTAGAGATTCCGGGAAAATACCTAGCTGTATACTGTTAAATATAAAACACAAAACATCAGAAATTTGAAACGAAATTTTCTTCAGCATAAAGCTTGATATATTATCAAAATAAGTAGTATTTGATGTTTTTAAAGAACAAATTATTTTATGAATCTCCAGAGCAGTGAATGGTTCACAGAAAAAACTTTCAGTTTGACTATCCGTATATCATTATTTGTATCAAAATTAAAGTTGTTGTATTTTGAATTCAGAAAATAACTTATATTACAAAAATAATTATTGAACAAGTCAGCAATTTCTAAAGAGTCTGAGACAGTTGAGTTGTTTACATTCAAAACGATATCCACTTCGGAAGCTTTTCTATTGAGAATCTCATCAACAATTCGCCATTCCTTTTTAGAATTTCCAAAACTTGCTGCTAATTTATTTCGGAAATAATTATCTCTTCACAGAGGGACTTCAACTTTAAGCTCATTACTTAGCTTTTCGAAGTACGTTTTGAGCCGTATATTATTTGGGTTTTTTCTTAAGCGAACACAAAGCTTATTTTTTCCGAATTTTTCTTAGAAGAGATAGAGTCATCCATGGCTTCTGGCATTTATTTTTGTTGTTGACACTATGTATGTGCTTGCTATTCACAATGTGAAATTGAAGCTTATTGAGAAATAAATCAAAAGCAATAGATGGATTACTTGTAGTGAAAACATCTTCCCAAAACTCAAAATTCAATCGGGTTTTAAGTATATTAAAATTGATTTTGGCATTGATTTTACCCTCAGTTAGTTTGGTACGCGGCACATTATAACTAAATTGAATACTTGTTAGATTGTGGTCTGTAAGTTTCAAGTCATATGAAGCAATTTTAAAGTCTATTAAATTATTTCGGTGAACCCTTATAAATATGTGGTCCAAGCAGGAACTTAATCGAGTAGGTTGAGCCAATTAGGAGTCAAAACCGAACGCAGATAGAGTCGACAGAAAGTGATCGACATCTGATGAGTCAGACAAAATATTAATATTAAAATCCCCAAGCAAAATAGTATTTTTGGACGTTTGCGTTTCCAAGAACACGGAGAATTCTTCAGTAAAGGCCTTTGCTGTACATTTGTGCAATCTATAAACACATAAAAAACAATAGCAAGTACCAGAAAGTTCGCAACTGAAACTAATTATATCAGCACTCTGTAAATTATATTTTTTGATTTGTTTACCTACTATGCCACTTTTAAAGAAAACTCCAACACCTCCAGCTGCATATGAATCATTGCATGTTGCATCATATAAAAAATTAGGAATATTAAAATCAGAAATTTAATTTTCAAAAATCCAGATTTCAGAAACAAAAATTAAATCAGGTAAATGGTCTAAGGAGGAGAGATGAGATATAAATGTATCAAAATTCATTCTAAGACTTCGAATATTTTGATGAATTACTGAAAAACCAGAATATTGTTCATTGTTTGAATGATATATACAATAACAATTAGAATGTTCAGATAAAGAAGAGTTATTAACATTATTATTATTCATAATTAATGAAGAAGATATACAAACATTATTATTTGAATTGTGATTAAGATTAATCATACTACAAAAATGAAAAAATCAGTAAGAAGTTAATTAATAACATCCAGAGTTTGTAAATCTTCAAGCGAACTAATTTTTATTACTTTATCACCTTCTTTTATTCTGATGAATGAGTACAGTTGAATTTCTCACCCAAACGAACTTCTCTTTAGTATGTAAAATTGCACATGACTATAGTATAAGCGGTAATAAAGTTACAGCTTTTAAGATATATTAATAATCTGTAAATTTATTTCCTTTTAAAAGCGAGGTAGACGCTTGCGACGTTTCGATAAATGGAGAAACACCTGTCGAACCATTTTTAATTTTCTTCAGCGTGTGAAGTTTCAAATTATAGGATGAAGAAATTTTCGTGAGTTATCGCATTTCAGAAAACTATGAAAAAGCACTCGTTAATGATCGGCGGGACATATCCGAAAACCCTCTTTATTCTCTCAGAACAAAATTTTGAAAACGCCGATCATATCGAATGCGTATTTGTAGATCAGTTTTAAACAGTAAATTTTTTTGCAACTGCGGTAAAATTTGTTTAAAAAGGCCGCCAAGACATCACCGACTGCTAAGAACGTTACCTGGTGGAAGTTTCTGGGTTTTTCTTTACACTTGCTTGCACTCGCAATCGCATCACTTCAAACTATACGAGGTCTTTCAGCATGCGAAAGATTAAAGACAGCCCCTTGATGAACACATTTTTGATAATAATCTGCCTGAATAATCGAATACCGACTATCAAAATAAAATTTAACAAATTTGCTTCTTTGTTCTGCGCTAAGTCTTTCCAACCTACTTTTCCTAAGTTTTTCAAAGTTAATTCTGAAAAAATACGTGAACAAAAAATGTATTCAATAATTAAGTCATGCGCCACCCTGTATAAAGTTTTTCCACTATGCCACCTCTCGTTAAGTCTTACTTTAGATGGCGCTCACAGTCCCGTGTGGACCACGGCTCTTGGCTCTCGCTAGCTAAGACCCAAATTAAAAAAAAAAAAAAAATGAAGCACAGAAGCCACTGGTTGTGAGAAGCTAGTTCTTAGTTCTTTCTTCCTTTCAAAGAGAAAATCCTCAATTGATTTTTGTTAAAGCTACAGTCGTTGTATACTCGTCTAATTGAATATGTATATCATTTAGGCTGCAGTTATAGCCATCAGTAAAATCCATCCGTAAAAACACGAAACAGAACAAAACTGAAACATTTAACCATAGCATATCATAGGAATTCAGTGGAATACTTCGTGAAACTGGTTGAGAAGTTGAACAGAAAAAGTTTTTCGTACGGAAAAATAAAGAAATTCTTTTTTTAGAAAATTTAAAGATCAATTGCTTAATTTTTTTTGACGAATTAGTTTTATAATTCAAAAGCAACATTTTAAGACCAAGATTGAGTTCAACGATTAAGTTTAAGTGCTCCAAAAAAGTGAAACAATTTTTTTACGGATGGATTTTACTGATCGCTATAACTGCAGCCTTATATCTACTTAATTAGATTCTATTTATAATTTAATTTAAATGCTATTAAATTTTTGCAATGATAATAAATTTTAGTTTTCTCATTTTCTTTCTGTATAAGTAATATGCTCTACGATTAATTCTACCCCTCCCAGTTCTATGCGAAATATAAATTCTTGACTGCAGAAAAGAAGTTTGTTACGAAACGTCCAACCAATCCATTTGACAAGGATAAAGTTACTCTGCAATGAATTAAGGACTTAAACTAACTTCATTTATAATCTTGCAATCTGCGTGCATAAATTAAGAGCAAGTCAACGACTGGACTTTATTATGAAATTAAGTTGTAATAGGAAACCATCAGCTTTGTCTAATGACTTTCATTATTGTTAATTTGAATAAAGTGAATATTATTCTTTTAATTTAAAAGGTGAAGAATTACATATATAAATAGTAAGAGATTTAAATAAATAAATAGGCGGCGCAACAGGCGGTAGACACCCAAGGCCTAGCTTCTCGCAACCATTCGTTTTTGTGTGAGTTTCTATTTTTGGAAGGAATGGAAGGGACCTACAATTTTATGCCGAGTCCGAACGGCTGAATTGAGAAGCTTTTTCAGGACAGTCATACTCTCGGAGGCGGCGCAGTAGAAAAAACCTTAAGATGTAATTTGTATTTTTCCGGGGATCAAACCTGGGATCCCTCGCACAGTAGTCCAGCACACTAACCACTGCGCTACTGCGCCCACAGTAAGAGTAAGAGATTTAGAAAGGTTTTTTAATGCATTTTCATAAATTTAATGACTTTGTAAGACTAAGAATTAACCAAGGAGATATTATATAAGACCTTCCCGGTCCTACTGTATGGTGCAAAAGCATGGACACTGTCAAAATCGGATGAAAACTTTCTGGGATGCTTTGAGAGAAAGATTCTTCGAGTGATATTCGGTCCAGTTTGTGACGATGGAGTGTGGAGAAGAAGATTCAATGAAGAACTATATGGGCTATACAGCGACGCTGACTTGGTCAAAAAGCTAAAAATACAACGGCTGAGATGGCTGGGACACGTGGAGCGTATGGACAACAACGCACCAGCCCGACGAGCCTTCGAATCCACCCCTGAGGGACAACGCAGCAGAGCCACCTTAGGTGGCGCGCACAATTGGAGAACGACCTCAACAAACTTGGTGTATGCAACTGCAGGCAGCTAGCGAGGGACCGAGCTGGCTGGAGGGGCTTTTTGGTTGAGGCCGTGGTCCACCCCGGACTGTAAGCGCCACCAAAATTAAAGTAAGTAAGACTAAGAATACTTTTTTGTGTAACAGTTTCAATACAATCAAGGAAACTCCAGGAAGTTGCCATTTTACGAATGGTCTATTAGGCGTACGAAACATACAAGGAAACAAGGAGCTAATTTGGAGATGGCGGGTAATCAACATCTGATAAACTGAACCCCAGAATACCCATAGATATAATATCGACAGACCTCGATGAACCAAAAGTTAAGGGCACATGGCATGGTACTACCCAAAATGTTCATAAATTTACGAGATAGTTCAATTCGGATGTAGTTAATAATTCCCAAAGAAATAAATTTCGACTCCCCTATTTGGGGTCACTATTCGATTTGGAGTAGCTGCCTGGTTGGATAATGTGCAAACATTTCTTTAAATCCATTTGCAACTTTTCATAATACCCAATTTTCACATTGGGATCTAGGTTAGGTTGAATAAGTTGTGAGTTCATCACAGAAGACTAGGCACCATATTGAGCCCATCGCCATCCCTGGGCATATAGGGACTTAGTTGTAAAGCGAGGCACTGCCTATAAGCTAGCTGCAGATACTCTCATCTAGTAACAGTTCATACGAAATACCACGTTTCTTCACAGCTCACTCTTAGACCTAGACGCGCAGGCATAGCTTGAGACGACGCTAATATAATGTTACACCTCTTCTACTTCTTTCCTGAACTATAAAAATGGGAACATTTTTGGTACTGACATTTTTTACCAGACAGCTCCAAAGATGTATACAAAATTTTCCAAAACGGTCAAAAAGAGTAATATTACAATAGATACTACCGGCACAGAAAACTTCGAAAATTCTCAAACCATTAAACTTTCTTTTATACCCTTCCGATCGGTTAAATCTATAATATATAGCTAGTTACTTGCAGCAAAGTATCGTAATAAAACTCATTGCATCGTCCTTCGAAATTTAATCAATATTTGAATACTTTTTAAATGTTCTCTTTCTCTCTCTTCCTTCATTTTAAACCCCAAAAGCAATGAAAATCATTGTAATGTAACGTTTTAACATTGCACGTAATTCGAATTTACTTACGCGCTGGCCCGGCTCCGTCTCCATCGTCTCTTACCCAATCTGATTGAATTTTACAGCCAGTCGCGTCGTCATCGTCATTACCCCACGTTGCGTCATCATTCACAAATCTTCATTATCCTCATCACTGTTATTGGAACAATCCTCTCCGCCTCATGACTGTAAATTTACTCCTAATTTTATTAGCCAACAAAGTTTATATGCATTTTCGTTATTTCACAGAAATATCTTATGGACGTTGGCAAAAGTGCGATAAATCGCGGATAAGGATTCTCGAACTTTATCGATTACAATAAAAATTCCATTTTCCGAATGGTGTGAGAGAGACGCGATAGCGAATAGCAATCTCAGTCAATAGGATAATTTCTTATTCTCGTTCTTTGTTCATCATCAACTTTTAAATAAAATTAGGATCAAAAAAAAAAGTGAAGACAAAGTTATGAAAAGTAATGAGAGCACAATGCGAAGGCGGCGTGGAATTTTCAATTATTGATGAAGGAACTTACCTACCTATAGGTTTGGTGACTTCGTAATCGTAATTATTTCCAATTAGAAATGGAAAATAAAATTTGGCATTCTCTAGACAAACTTTCATTATACCTACTGATGGGCTGATGGGCTGAGAGGCTTAATTGGTCTTTGAAATTGAAGTGAGAGGACATTGATCCGCATTCAATTGGGTTATTCGGTTCTAATTATTTTAATAGAATTGATTGGATTTGATTTGATTAGATGTTGTCGTCTTGTCTTAAAACAGGCCAAGAGTGTCTCATCCAAAATGCGTACCTACGTCAATATTATTTGAGTAAAGGAAATGTTAATGCTAAACCCTGAAGTCACTTTGACTACTGAGTTTGTTAGGAAAAGTGGCATATTCATTACCTTGTCATGCGTTTGCAGACGTACAGTGCGGTTTATTTGGATAGTCCCAACTGAGTTATGTGATAGATCATAATTTATTTTTATTACATTAATGAGAAGACACATGCATTCAGCAGAAAGGTACACACATTAACATTATACTGAGTTTCACTCTATTTTCCTATACCTAGTAATCACTAGTGCACATTTCCGGCTCATCTAGATAGTCGCATCGATTAGATTGATTAGTCAACAATAAGTTCTCCGAAAAAGAGAAGTGAAAAGTCAAATTGAACGTGAAATAAAATTGTTTTCATAAAATTTATGAAAGTGTGGAAAAAGCATTAAATTTGGAAGAAAGACTACAGTTGAAGTCTACTGTGCCCCGAAATTGTATTGCCTACTAGATTATATTTCTGTCTATCAGGACAATGCATCATCAATGCTATACAGATACACCCCTTTACCAAAAAAAAAAGTTCTGGACAAACTAAGCTAAGCTGAAACCCATAGGAGAATGAATTTTCTGAAGAGCGGGCCGGAATGTTCGTGTCCATTTGCTCTACATGTCCTAGCCATCTTAGTCCACTAATACGTACTTTTCTAACCGATGTCGCTGTACAGCTCGTAGAGTTCGCTGATAAATCTCCTCCTCCAAAGGCAGTCAACGCAAACAGAACCGAAAATCACTCGAAGAATTTTGCGTTCGAAGCGACCAAGGAGATCTTCATCCGCCATTGATAACGTCCATGATTCCATAAAGCAGGACTGTGATGATGAGGGCCTTATATAGAGCCCCCCTTGGTGTTTCTCACTAACCAATTGCTTTCTTGGGCCAAAGTAACAGCGCAGCGGTTGGCAAGTGTAATTCTTCGCCTGATTTCTGATGTGATGTCATTTTCAGAGTTAATAGCGCAGCCGAGGTAGACAAAGTCCCGAACTACCTCAAAGTTATAGCCGTCTATCGTGACGTTCTGTCCCTTCTTGATGACAACATATATTTTGCTTTGCCCTCATTCACCACTAAACCCATTTTTGCCACCTCTGTACTGATACTTGCAAACGCACGGCATTCTGCACAATCTGACAAGTTTGGCAGGCATGCAAAAACTAGACATTGTGTATAGCTCGTCTCTATAAATGCTGTCATATGTGGCTTTAAAATCGATAAATAGATGGTGGGTATCGATTTGGAGTTCTTGGGATTTCTTCAGGATCTGCCGTGTGTGAATATTTGGTCGGTTGTGGACTTACCGCGCCTAAAACCGCACTGAGAGCTTCCAATCAGTTCGTTGACAACTGGTTTCAACGGCAAACAGGATCTTATAAGCGATATTAAGGAGACTGATCCCTCTATAGTTGGCCCAGTTTAGATGGTCTCCTTTCTTATGGATCGGACAAACAATGGCGAGGCTCCATTCATTAGGCATACTTTCCACTGATCAAATTTTAGAAACGAGTTGGTGTATGCTCTCTACCAAGTCATCTCCCGCTGCCTTAAAAAGCTCGGCCGATAAACCGTCCGGTTATGCATGTTTGTTGGACTTCAGCTTGGATATTGCTATCTTTACCTCATTTTGGTCAGGTGGACGTAAGTCTTGGCTTTCATCACCCAGGTTGAATGGTTCATTCTGCCTGACAGCGGAATTTGTGTTGTCTTTAACAGTCTGCAGAAATGGTTTTTTGTTTTCCTCAGCACCGACTGTGACTCCAATACAAGGTTCCTTTGTTCGCCTCTACAGGACTCTGTTCGGGTATTGTTCACGTGACATGTTCTTTTTACCTTTTGGTAAAACTCCCGAACATTGTTCCTGGAGTAGCACCTGTCTAGTTTGCTGAAAAGCGATGTACAGATTTTGTGCAGTTTCAGACGAGTCTGCTTGGCTATCTGACAAAATGCTGATATTTTTGATCTTTTGAGATTTCTTCTAAGACAATCTCTGACACAGATTTCAATTGGATAGAGTTTGGCTTGGAAAATTGTTGTCCAAAGTTACTAAAGAGTACTAAAATCTGCCTCAAAAGCAGTTGGCATTTTTGAACTCTCCATGTATCATACTAAGTAGAATTCATTCAGCCTGGGGCCGATAGGCACCCACACAAATCGGTCTGAGGTGGATATAAAAACATGCACTTTCAGTGGGTTTTGATTTTCGAATCCTACGAACTAATACTCAGCGATCTGAGGATATTCGTGGGCGCTGACCTACTGTGCGACGGGTCCCGAGTTCGATCCCCTGAAAAACACAAATTACATCTTAAAGTTTTTTTCCGCTGCACCACCTCCCGTGAACGTCTAACAGACATCCGAGAGTATAACTTTCCTGGGAAAGCTTCTGAATTTAGCTGTTCGGACTCGGCATAAAATTGTAGGTCCCTTCCATTCATCCCAAGAATTTAAAACTCACACAAACGAATGGTTGTGAGAAGCCTAAGCTGACCTGTTCCACCAAATTTGTATCTTTTTATCTTCATGTGTCCCCTTTTGGATACCTATCTTGGTTTTTATTTTTAAACGAAAGTGAAGTTTAATAAACTGTCTTCTTTAGTCACGTGTGTACTGTGTACTAGAAGAAGTTTAAGGAGTTCCTCTAATTCTAGGGTCGGTCAGGAGTACATGGCACCTTTGAACTTCTTCAGTTGAGGTTTTATTTACCTTTTGTAGTGGGACAACACTAGCGAAGTGTAATTTAGAATTGTCGTGACGATAATGACGTATGTCCAGTAAATCATTTTGGCGAAAAGACCTAATTTTTTGCCGAATAATTTGAAGCATTTCTGTAAGACAGCAGAAATAATTGCGGGGTTGCAAATAATTTTATGGTTCCAATACTTTAATTCCCTTGAGAATAGAAACTGTAAATTTTTTAAAGAGACTCTATGAACGATGCAATTTCTCCTTCTTGTATGTATTATTATTAAAGTGTGCGAAATTTAGACTCAACGACATAGCCCTAAGTTCAGAACCCGAAGTTGTTTAAGTGGTCAAGAAGTTTGTCTATGACGATTGGTATAGGAGGGGAGATAGTACCTACTGCATACTTTAACAACTTAAATAGTTTCATCCCATAAGAATCCTTGTAAATGAGTCAGTGTCAATGCCCCAATCAACCCTGGGCTTTGTTTACACTCACTAAGTTGTGTTCATCACAGAAGCACTTTGTGAAGGATGCTCTATAGCAAGAGAGCATGAGGATTATCTCAATTTTAGCATCTTTTACGTATGCTCATCCTCATTTACACCAGGTAATTATTTTTAATATCTATGGAGGATGAAAAATCTCTCTCTGAATTTCTCCGGTTTTACATTAAAGTGTACTATCCAAATTCGCTGACTTTGCCGACCAAATGCTGCCATTCCTCTGGACTTATATATATTCGCCCAAACTCCGAATAGAAAGACCTTTTGTTTGCACCATGATTTATGTGCTGAATTTTAGTGATAATAAGTCGCATGATTTATATTCAAAAATGCTCGGCTACGCATTTATCATCTCAGCAGTTGGTTACACTAATATTGCGTTGATTTCTTATTCACCCTTGATCGTGGGTACTTTGTCTTTGGAAAACGAACGAAAGGCAAATGTCTGTCCTTATATTTATTTTTTTGTTAATCTGTGTGTGCCTTTGTCAAAAACAGCCAAACCAGATTGTTATGCATAAGAAATGTTTTCATTATAACAAAACGACACATAAATTCAGACCTTTCTCTTCTATTCTGGCTAATCGGTATCTTTATTCCAAATATGGCCAATTCGAATTCATAAATCAATTCGTCCGCAGATAGTAAGGTAGGTATCTCTTCCATGAGCTTGTTATCTGTTTTTGAAGGTAGCATAGATACACCATTTGTCATAGATTGTTGGGCGAGTCAAATCAAAGTTGTTGCTATAAATATAACCAGATCCACAATAAAATAAATTTTAATATCAATAGTCATATATATACCAATCTGTGAACTTTACAAATCGAATTAAAATCATGAAACATTCCATTACTAGGTGACCTTAAAGGTATGTTGCTTCTTCCTGTTTCTAGTTGCAGGAATTAAAACTTGTTCCAAAGCTGTGACCCTGGTTGGAAAAGAAAACTTTTGATAAACATTTTTTGCTAATGAATTTCTTTAGCCTGTTTGCGGATTTATACGAATCCAAGGGGGATTTCGTTCTCTCCCCATCAGCCCTACGCGCCGGCCGGCCGGCTGTCCGACCTTAACTTGAGCTGAAGTTCTTTTATTAGTTTCTCGATTTATTATTTTCTTATCGTTTGCCTTATTATCTGATTTCGATACCAATTTTACCCTTAATCAATGTGTAGTAAAAGTTTGCGTTGCTTTTGTATAGACACAATTTTTTTTTTCCTCTGGTTGAAGGTATACCTACTATTGACTAGAGTTTATTGATTAATAAGATGAACGGCTCGGCTCGATATAAATTGTATAAGAAAGTAACTTTACCTCGATGTTGTGTACACAAAAATATCTGCTTAAAGTTGGACCTGCTTTGGTCTAGTGAATGGGAGTCAGAATTGACCCTAATGAATGTGATTGAGAATGGAATTTCGACAACTGGGAATTGGGATCTGTCTGCTGTCATCTGTGGCAATTTGATTAGATGATAGATGTATGGAAAAGGAAACTTTCAATAGTATTGGTATCTACGACTACGGAGATATCATGTTTTTTTGTCTGGGATGGACCACTAAGTAGGTATATATATTAAATTTTATTCGGATGCATTTCAATGAAAGTTGTCAGGTTTTATGAGCCGAAATGATGTCTGAAATTTATGTAATATGCCTACGAGTCTTCAGAGAGAAGTGTGATAGTTAGTCCATCTTTTAATTGTTACAAATTGAAAGGGACTGTTACTACTCTGTCTGGTGAAGACTTTTTCAAACTATTTTTTGGTCTTGTCAGACTTATATAGGATCTTTCAATTGTAGTTTTATTCAATAAAAAAATTGGCAGTCCCGATATTTAATGAATTACTAAAAGATATTACTAAAATTCGAGCTTAGTTGTGGGTACTAAATATCTGATCACCAGAGAATTTATTGGGTTAGTGTAAAATAAGTCGTCGTGGATATTTGAACAATATCTTTTCAGAACCAGGAAGTACGGATCATTGGAGAAATTTTGTCTCTCCTCACTCGTTGAACCATTTTGAGCTTCTCATGAAGAATACGTTTGTATTTGTCAGATCCCCCAAAGTCGTTGTAATGAAAGGCTCCTATCATAAGTGAAGCTTACATGGGAGATCTGGGCAGAAACAAATTAAGCGTGTAATTGTTTCTTCATCCTCTTCATCAATACAGCTTTCCCAAAAGTCGTTTGCGAAAAGGTCTTGGCTTACAGCGTGTTTTTCCACCCAAAATAGGTGAATGTAGAGCTGTTCGGCAATCTCCATAAAAGACGATCGGAAGTCGAGGGCAACTAAACCCACCAACTCCGTCCTTAGTTTTAGATCCGTCAGTGTAGAAGTGAATTGATTCATCTTCTAAAAATGTATCCTTCTTCCAGATTGATCTAGAGGAAATGGCGACAAGAGAGTTCCTGTCAATATTTAGGGATATCGTAGTCGTGGTATAGTCAGTGTTTTCAAATGAGACTCTGAAGTTCTTTAGAAACATGGCCAAAGTGATTCCTGAGACCACCTTGTGAGGTAGCTTCAAGGCGAATGGATCAACTCGCTGCCATTTGCTAGCTAAATGTGTAACAGAGTAATAGATGAAACATGATGTTCAGATATAGAGCCAGTGAATTATTTGAGGTTGTAGACCCTATTTATTCCCAATAGCTTTTTTGCAAAGAAAAATTGCTACTGGTATCCTTGACTCTTTCTTAGGTGTTAGGTTTCCAATTCCAACTAAGCTTCATATCCAGAATACGACCCAAATAATTTGCTTTTCAGATAAAACGAGGGTTATACAATTAAAAGATGATAAGGTTTATAAATTCCGATTAATCCTTAGAGGGTTTTGTCTCGTCGATTTTATGAATATTTTAATTACTATGGAAACTTCATGACCTTGGCAAGCTTGACAAGCATGACGTACTAATTGTTTTCGTTCTATCGAAGTTTTTTCCATATTTCCTGATACTATTAGTGACCTCTGTATGAAAAATATATGGGCCTCTTGCAAAAGATACGGTTTGTCACCTATAAATCTATTTGAAAATCTTCGGGGCTTTGGCAATGTAATCTTTTTGGTAGATCGTTTCTTATATTACTTATCCAAGGATCCGAAAGGAGGACTAGTTTATGCAGGATCTCTGAATATATTCCTGATTTCTTTCCAATGGTATATTTCAGTATCGGCAAGGATGGCCCATCTTTCATCTTTAGAGGACGTTTTCTTGTCCAAACTTCGCTCAGGAATCTGAGAGCAAAAATTTTGTCCAGTGATGGTATAAACAACTAATCTCCTTCGTAAGTCGGATGTCGGTTAAGGGGAACCTCTTGAATTACTTCAGCCCAGTTATAAGCGAATAGTCTTTTTTTTTTTAATTTTCTACGTCTTCGCATCAACTTTGGCAAAGACTTCCTTCCCATTTACAGCAAGCCATCTCAAACGTCTAAGGACTACGTCGATGTCGCTGTACAGACAATATAGTTCGTCAGTGAATCATTTACTCTCAGAAGTGTCAATGCAAACTGTACCTAATATTTTATTAAGAATTTTTTTCTAATGATTTATGGGATGCATTTTTTCTTTTTGAGAGAATCAATGCTTCAAATCCGTAGAACAAATCTATCCGCTTTCTGTTTGGGAGGGGCATAACTGGTACAGGTCAAAGAAATATCGATTTCTGATAAAATATCCGTATCAGAATTTAAAGTAAAGCCGATATAGTCTAAATCTCTTTCTGTAAGCTCAAAATTTTAATGACTCTATTCCCAATTAGTCGGTAACGCCCCACTAACCCCTAAACTTTCTATTACTCGCAAATGCAACAGAGCCAATTCGCTTTGTTTTACTGACTGTATCTATAGCCCAGTGGCTTTATATTAATGCAAAAAACCTGTCGGTGATTAGGTTCGGTTATGTTTGTGGGCTGGCGTGCCACACTCAAGTCAATACTGACCCATTGTGATGCCCGTAGGGGAAAGAGGTTGTCCCTTACCCATTATAAACCTGTATTCAAAATACAGTCGCTCCAAGCGTGCCGTGATAGAAGCGTTTACGGCGATTGAAGAACAGGCGAAATCCGTTGTCCTTGAAGTAAATGAGGACAAGACTAAATACATGCTATCAACAAACAAACAAGCATCTGTCCACCGCCTAGGACAAAACGTCACTATTGATAGCAACAACTTTGAGGTAGTTAAGGAGTTCACCTACCTCGGAGTAAATATGATCTCCACGAACGACACCCTAGTGGAGATCCGGCGAAGAATTACCCTAGGAAACCGTTGCTACTTCGGTTTGGCAAAACAACTGGGTTCAAAACTCCTAACTCGAAGGACGAAATGTGTGCTCTACAAAACCCTTATCCTGCCAGTTCTGCTTTATGGCGCCGAGTGCTGGACGATAAGCAAGAAGGGAGAGTTGATACTGGGCTTCTTCGAAAGAAAAATACTTCGGCGGATTTTTGGTCCTGTGTGCGAGGAGGGCGAATGGAGAAGAAGATATAACCGCGAACTCTATGAGCTGTACTAAGATGTGGATGTAGTCCAAAAAGCCAAAACACGTCGACTACATTGGCTCGGCCACATCGAGCGAATGGACAATAATGCTCCAGCTAAGAGAATCTTCGAATCCCAGCCCCCAGGTTCGAGAAGACAAGGAAGACCGAACCTCCGTTTCAAAGACCAAGCCATCGCGGATGCCAGAGCGCTTGCTCTGGACAACTGGAAGCAGCGTGCCCGGGATCGTAGAGGATGGAAGGCTGCAGTGTCTCAGTCAGAGACTCTTCACGGGTCGGGAGCCCGATAAGTAAGTAAGTAAGTATTCAAAATACTTACTGTGCTGCTATACACAAACCATCCTGTTGACTCGACCAAGTTCATTATCTTGTCTATTGATGTGCTGGAAAGCTCGTCTAGGTCGTTGAAGAAGTGACTCCCTAGGAATTTATACCTGGTGTGTTGGAGACCTCGGCAGTGCCATAGGAAGTTGGTTGTATCCTCAAGAGCTCCGTCATCACAAAGTTCTTCTTCCGCTAAGCCCATTTTCTTCATATGGTACCGCAGAGTATTGTGCCCCGTTATGATACCTATGAGCTATGAAGGTGGACAAGGATTTCCAATCCTTCCGTATTATATTCTCGGTTTTGGTTTCGTTGAATGATGACCATAGCATTCTTGTGGTATTACAAGTATATAAGGTGGCCCATCTAGCGTTCGCTTGTTCCTTGTTTCAAGCTTGAGTGTGCAAGGCGGGATGTTCACAGAGAGATCAGCTTGTTCGGAAACAGCTGTCGAACTCTGCCTTGCCAATTCGTGTGCTTTCTCATTGGGCGGATATACGCATTTGCTGCAATTTATGGCCCCGGAAAACACCTAACGTTTGATGCTCTGAGAACATTCCCAAGCTGCTGCTTTACAATTACAACCCATAAGTAATCTTTTTTCTTAAAACATCATGCTAGCAATGTAGAAATTAGGCAGAAGAGTCTGGTCATCCTAACGTTCATCTCCAGACCTTAATAGGCTTTAACTATATGAAATACCACACAGAAGTCAATTAGAACAACGGAGTGTTCTCCGCGACCCTTCAATCACTTTAGGTCTAAACGAATGACTTGAAATCCTCGAAGTGAGTGCTGGGGTCTTCTTAGAATCCTACATTTTGGCATTTCCTTCTGCATTCCGATTCATTGTACCTAGTGTTTTTGAAGCCAACATTATAGCTCTTCGTCAAGCTACAGACCAAACCGTCTAGTTTATTAATCCTGTTTTTGTAATATTTAGTTGCACACCTCAACGTTAATGTCATTATTGGACACTGAATTTCAGAAAGTCATCTGCATAAGCTACATTGTGGTCGGCTATATAAGGTTCTTTATATAACTGATCCTGGTGATACACTAACATTCTTAGCTTTATAGAAAGTGGTTTTTAGAAAGTGGTTTGCTTTAATCAGTCATCAATGTACCAATATAGCCCCTCTACAGGTTGCTGATCTACGACCTCTGAGTTTTTTATACCCGGTACCACACTGTGGTGAGGGTATATTCACTTTGTCATTCCATTTGTAACGCCCATAAGGAGGCGTTGTAGGTATGACAAACTATATATATTAGCCGTTTTTTATTATCAGCGTGATCTGATGCGGATCAGATCATGAAAATAAAACAAACTGGATCGTTGATTGAGTTGTGGCAACAAACATATAAAATCCAATAACAATTATGACAAATTTCGTATTGCCACCAGCCATCTTGCAGCCACACGGTACAATGTGACGTCACAATGCGATGATTTCTCCATTGCACTTGCTCATATTTGAGTTTGACATTTCGCTTGTTGTGTCGGGGTGTTACCATATGGATACAAATCTGCATACATTTAGCATTGAATATTTTTTTTGGGGAAATTATGTTCAAATGTTATGTTCAAATATGCATCATAATTAACCGTACTGTACTGCTAATATTTACATTTATAGTTCTGTGCTATATAGCGAAACAAAACATCTCGAAAGTCGGAGTAGTAACTTATTCGAATTTGAAAAAAATGCTAATTGATTTTTTGTGTTGTTAATTGTGGTTCACATTTTGGTCTGGCAACATTACAGTGTGGCTATAATTTACAGGGACACCAACCTTTAGTGAATGAAATAAACAACGCCACGAAACAACAACGATAAATAGTTGAATCAATTTTCAGATCATATTTCGTGATCTCGATGAAAAGCAGGATCACATGTTGTTGTTGTAAGTGCATGTAAATCGATGATCTATATGGATCATAGCTGCATCACTTTCTTAGTTGATCTAGCGATGTCCGTCTGTCTGTCCGTCTGTTCGCACGATTACGGCCGTAATTTAAGAGCTATCGACTTGAAATTTGGTACGTAAGCTTTTATCCACCAAACTGAGGCTAAGTTCGAAGATGAGCAAGATCGGATGAAAACTACTACTACCTCCCATACAAAAATATCAGATTTATATAGCTTTTTATGTTAAAAATTAAATTTAAATAGCTACAGTAAAGATAGCAAGTTTAAACTTTGCACATATTGTTTTAATAATATTTAAAAATTTTTGAAAAAAAATGAGCTTGGTCGAATAAAAAGTATCCACACCTCCCACACAAATATATAATTTTTTAATACTAAAATATTTTTTTTATTTTACAATAATAATAGTACCGATTATTTGAGCTTCGGCATAGTAGAAGATAATTGTCTTACTGGTTTTTATTTTTCCTAATCGAAAGCCACTTGAATCTACCTAACAAACTATAGCCTGCAGTATTTGTCCGACTCTCCTCAGATGCCCTGAACCCTCAAGTAGGTTAGGTTAAGTTCGGTTAAAGGGGCAGTTTGCAATATAAGCAATTTTTACCCAGAATCCATTGACATCTATTGTGATTACCATTTTATAGTGAGTGATAGGACACCTAACTAACAAAACCATTAGGATCTGTTGATGAATCTTCTTAAATCCGATACCTCTCGTTGCTAAATCTTCCAAGGCGTCTAACCTCACTTAACCTTCCAAGGCGTCAAAGAACCGTGATCCCATACAAGAGAAGCTGCGTTCTTGAAGGGCTTAGCAGTGACAGAGGAGATGTTCCGCAGATTCTATTTCCTCTTCATCCTTGAAACTTTTGCAGAAGTCATTTAAAAAGATACACAGTCTTTTGGCTATGTATCCAATGATGAAGTGTCCGGTTATTACCCCGACAACCACTCGGATTTGGTTTCTAGCATTAGATGTTAGGATCTTTGACATTTTAGTGTCAATGTTGCGGGCCAATAGTGTCCCCCACACAGGGCCGTAGCCAGGATTTTGTTTCGGGGGGGGCTTGCTTCCAAATCTTACGAGGAATTCTTTAAACAAAAATCTAAATACAGGGTGTCCCAGTTAAGCAGTATAAACCTTTAAGGGAAGATTCGTGAAGTTCCGCCGAACAAAACATTGTATGGCAGGGGGGTCTATTTTCACTATATTTTCCTCTATGGCCCTTCAAAGCATGTGACCTCTAATTTGGTGTTACCACTTAAAACGCTATAACTGCTAAACTATTAGAGATACAAACATTGTTTTATGCATTTTGAAAAGACAATTTAGAAACGCATACAAGTCTTATACACTTCGGGTACATATGTGCAGCTACAAAAAAGTTATAGCTCCTTAAACTCAACATTTTGAAAATTTGTTGTTACATTTTTTTACTTAAAATGCTTTTTTCTCAAAATGTCTACTTAATAAATTTTAATTTTTTTTATTAAATTTTTATCCTTGAGAAATTTTCTAAAAATTATCTTAAGCAACTTGTTAAGTACACCATATAGCCGGGTACTGACGCGTATCAGCGCCTTGTTGATACCGGGTGAGCTGCTCGAAATAAAAAAAACGACGTTCACACGCAGCGGTGGTAGAAATTGAGGGATCTTGCGTGCTGTGGAAGTTAAGCCTTTAGTAAGGTCCAAGGACTAGCTGTGCAGTTGGAACTTCTCAGGACCAGGATTCACAGAACTCTCCAGAGTAATAGGTTACACCTTACACCCTTTCCATTTAGCACCGGTATGGACACTTCCGTGAGGAACTCAATGTCGAGCAGCTACTTCTCCGGACGGAGCGGTCCATGCTTCGGTGGTTTGGTCATTGTAAATGCATGTCCCCGACCAGGATTCCACGACGTGCTATGGAATCCGTACCATCAGGCAGGCGTCCTCTAGGTAGACCTAGGATGAGATGGTTAGATCAAGTCCATAATCTCTCCTCTACCCGTATGGGGATTTCCCTTGATGATTTGGAGTCGATGGCGGAGGATCGAGAGCTTTGGAGGGTCCACTTGAGCAACCTACACCCGCGACCCACTTAATGGACAAGCGGACCATTTGAAAATGATGATGATGATGATGACGGACACTTCCTCAAGAACATTCTGTGGACTGACGAAGCGCAATTTACAAACAAAGTTATAAAGCTACAAACCTCCACAATTTGCACCATTGGTCAGACCCCAATCCCCATTTAATACACACAACATCCTTTCAAAGATAAGAATTTAATTATTTTGAACAACTTCTGCAAAATGTGTGCTTATTTGAAAGGAGGTTTAGCGTAAATGTTTGAAAACACTTTCGGCCCGCACGTTCTTCCACAAACAGTTAATTCCCTTGAATCTCTTGGAGAACGATTGCCGAAGCTCCTTGAAGATGTTCTTCTTTATCAGAGAAGATCGATGTTCTTTCAACAAGATGGAGCACCTTGTGACAGTAGCAGCGGGGTAAATCCATTCCTTAGCCATACTCTTAATGAACAGTGAACTGGTCGATTTGGCCCAATCCTTGGCCACCCAGATCACCTAACACCCATGGATTTTTTTTTTTGACATGACATGATGGTAGAACGTCTTCGTTGACCATGAATCTGTCCGTAAGATTTTGAACGAATCTATGCAAGGAATCAGTATAGACAGACACTCTAAAATAGGCTTCAGTAGAACAGGTTTCTGGATTGTAACGCGTTGTTTGTTTCAATGAAGTTCTTGGGGCTCTTAATTCAACTTCAAATAAGTCCTCGGCAAGTTGGGACTCGGATTGAAAAGCCTCTCTGAAAAAATCTTCGGCATTTTTTCTGATATTCTTAAGAGAATTCAGAACTTATTTTGGGCGGGCAATAGCAGAAATAAAGTCTATAGGAAAACTGATAAGGGTAGCGTTAAACTGAATAGTTTTTCGCATACAATGAGGCTTACTAGGAAATCACTTTTTGGACCGCTGCCAAAAGTTTTGATGCTTTCGAAGTCATCGCCAACGTTCTGCTCGTTATTTTCTTCAAGACTTTTGAGATGGATTTGTAGAACAATACAATAGAGTTCTAGAGTCGAGTTTTTCGGCTCTCTGGTGCGTGTTTTTTAATGAAATTTTTGAAAATTACATTTGCATTTGAATGGTTAGCTATTTCACTAACTACACCAAGGCAATTGCCAAATGCAGGAGTTGACATGGCATTAGACAGAGCCAAGTTTAGGCGATGGCTTGCACAGTGTACATACCTAGCGTTTGGATACCTACCTGGATTGTCTCCTTATTTTTATAGATTTAAATTTATATCAGAAAGTTTTAGTTTTTAATGTTTTGCTTAGCGTTTCGGGGGGGGCTTCAGCCCCTCAAGCCCCCCCCCCTGGCTACGTGCCTGCCCCCACACTACAGAAAGTTCAACCATATACTTACGTTACATGACCACTGCTTACGATCCCATGTAAAAAGGACATCACTCTTCTATTTGCATAATAAATCATTAAAAAAAAAAACAGTCAATTTAAAATTTCGATTAAACTACCATAAGACTTCCACCACGAAGAACATCGATACACCAATCTAACTTATTCGCCGAACTCTGTAAATCTTTATTTTAATTTAAAAACTTCAGACCATACAAAGTGTGCTTGTTAACAAAAATGTTCTCTGTTCATCCGACCTCATAACCTCAGATCAGATCGATACCGACAAATCCCCTACTAATGGCTGCACGTCCTTTCACATTGTTGCCAATAGATGCAGTATACGTATAGTAGGTAGTTCCTCTCTTCGCGTCTTCTTCTGTAAATAAAGTAAAGTAAAAGAAAATTAATTGCATATTATCGCTTGCGAAAAGCTCGAAAGTTTTTCTTCTTTTTGTTCCTAATTAAAATTTAGTGAACCCTAGGGCTTCCATTACAAAAATCCCAATATAATGCCATGAGCGGATTTATTTTATTTCCCTCCAAAGGCTATGCACTATGCAGGTTGTGCCCTCTAGGGTTACTGGCGAATACTAAGTAATGCACTTTTTAATTAAATACTATTAGTTTGCAATTGCCTTAGATTGTGTGAGTTATTCGTAACAGTTGGTGCAATCAGCATGCACAAAAAGGAGGAAAAGGACTTTGCACTTGAGAGGGAGGATTGAAGGAAGCGAATGGTTTGGTACTGTGAATATATCGATGCCGCCAGTCATGTGATTTGAATTCAAATAAAATGGGAGAACAAAAAATAAAAAAAAGGATGGGGACTAGCAGCATTTGTCGAGTCGTTTAGTATGCATCAGATGTGCAGATAGTATAGTTGATTGGTAAGAGTGCAGTGACACATATACTCGTATGAAGAATGTGCGCGTAAGTAAATCGTTAAGGAGGCAGCTGTAGCCGTATGCCGCTCTAGCGGAAGGCAGGATGTCCTGAGGAGGATGACGATGGCTGGTAACAGCGGATATTCCATTATTTGCATAACGTCAATTGAATGAGGACTTAATTTGCAAGAAAACCGAATTGGATAAAATGGAGAGCGGGAGATAGTGTGTGTGTGGCAGATCCTTTGGTGGTTTGGTTTTTCCTTTTTTAGAACTTTGTGTGGCATGTGCAGTGCACAATTTTTGCCAACTCGTGATGGATGTGGTGGAAAATCTTAATCAATTCTTGGCAATCTTTAGTGGGCTTTAATAGGGAACAAACTTAGTGAATGATATTTTGAAATAGATGACTATATTGGACAGTGATTGTCTATCAATTATGAATCCAATTCGAGCTTTCATTATTGGCAACACTGTAAATTAGACAGCAGCTTTCAATAGGGAAACAAATTGTGGAAATTGGAATTTGGAACTATTGGAAATAGGGTAAGCGTTCAGTCGAGAATATTGCAGCTGTTATAGTGATAGTATGAAAACGATGGGGTCATAGTAAGTAATGGTGAACTTGAAGAGCTCTTCGAGCATGATACCACATTATTTTTGATACGAAATCGAAGATATCGATATTATGGTTTCAGCAAGATGAGGCAACTTTATAACAACACATATCGCGTACACCTACCCACAAAACGCTCGTTAAATATCAAAATAAATGTGCATATAGAGGTTTATTGAAAAAGACTGACGGTAGGAACCTACTTACTTACTTCACTAACGTATCCTATACTCAAGTTAAAGTTTTCAACTTCTACCTTTATAATCAACACTTGCTCAAGGAAGACAGTCTTTCTTTTAGAGGATGAAGCAAAAAGCTGATGAAAGTTTTAAATTTTTAAGAAAGTGTTGGATCCTTTATGCATTTTTTTTATTGATGAAGATGAAGCACGGCAGATAAATCGATTTTTGTTAAAACTGATTCCAAAAGTAGGCGTGGCAATAAACGACAGCGCCTAATACCAATCTCGGAGCCTTCAGAAATATTTCAAATATAGCTTAATCGATATTAACCAGTAGCTTTCATGTTAACTCGGTAACAGACATAGGTACTCGTAAAATCCTCTACAGCCGAGTTTCCTAAAGTTTTGGCTTTATTTTTAAGTTTTCGAAACTGGAACCCTAAAGATTTTGTTATTCTGTGACCAACTCGAAAATAAGTTAAAAATGTTTTTTAATTATTATTTTTTAAATAGGTATCTACAAAATTTAGATATTTATTAAAATGCCTATAATACTTATAACCACTTTTTTCTGTGGAGAGGGAGACTGTTTCTAAAAGAAATATTTTGTTTGTAGATGTAGATGTAGTGCTCAAGTAGCACACTGGTGTATAAATTGGTGTAAATTCGTAAATTTTGGTGCAAAATTGAGAAAACTGAAGAAAAATTCAAAATTTTGGTGTATCTGTCAAAATTATCGGTATAAAAATTACACCATTGTCTTTCCTGTGCAAAATTTCAACATTTCTTTTGAAATTCGGTGCAAAAAATAAACCGATGTTCAGCTGTTTTTATAATATACCAATAATGGTGCATAAAATTATTCGATTCTGAAACCAACCAACATGGCATATTTTGTACACTATATTTTGTAGATAAAATACACTATTTGAAATGGCCAACTATATTTCGGTGAAGGATTTATACCCTGTGGAAATTAAATACACCAAATTACATAAGTGTGAAAAATAAACAACAAAATGTTATTGAAATTATTTCGCATGTCATTCTTAGCGAGCTCTGCATTCTTAACGAGCACTGCGTTTTTATATTAACAAATATTAACAAAAATTAGTACCTTGAAGATTCATAATTACTTGAAGTGTAGAAGGAAAAACTTTTTAAAAAAATTAAAAAACATTCTCAAACCAGTTAACAACATCCAGCAAAGTCATCGAAACTTAGGTATTCCGAAATTGGGGAAACATCAACTTTTATATTCGGCCCAAAAACTCTAAAAATGGTTCATTATCTGGACAAAATATTATTTTAAATTAACCTAATATTATATGTATTACAGCCAAATGAAATATTAAGTGTCTTAATTTCGAATAATGATTTGGATAATAATGACGAAGTTGCGGAAATTATATATCGCGAAATGGAACTGTCTTCGGAAGATTGCCTCATTGATGATGTGGACGCACATATTGATTTCATGTATAAATTGGCTGATTGGGCTGTTTTATTGCCAAGTGAAGGAAAAACTGAACTGCCAAAAGATGCACGTACTTTGCTCCATACACTACGGAATATTGCTATACATGCAAAGGGATACGGTTCATTCTGGTACTATGGCATTGAAAAATGTTTCCGTATTGCATTTCGTCAATTAAATCAAACAATCTTCTCAATTTCAATGTTGACGGATTACCTCTCTTCCGAAGGAGCAAATTCCAATTTTGGCCTACTTGTGTATTTTGTTAACTCAAATTTTTTTTGGAAATATAAATTGTACTGAAAGAAAATCTCGTCCATTGTATATTTTTTTCACAGTAAATGCATGTTGGTTAAAAAAATGCACACAGAGAGGTTGGTGTACTTAATACACTCATTGGTTGAATATGCACCATTGTATGCACCACACTGAGAGTTCGGTGTTTTTAATACACCATTTGGTAAAATATTCACCATTGAATACACTACACAGAGAGTTTGGTGTAATTAATACACTTTTTGGTAAAAAATGCACCACTCGGTGTACTTAATATTAATAATACAGTGTGCTTCACTTGTTTAGACGTACAATAGTTACGTTTTATTTCTTGTTTTTTTCGTATTATGTGGAACAAAGAGAAAAAAACACTTATTTGGCAGAAAGATACATTCATACACTATAAAAAAAAACATTACTATTTTTTTAATACACCATGCAAAACCGTATGCATTTTTTTGGTTCACTTGAATAGACGCACCTGTTAAAAAGTCGAAAAACAACAAAACACCAAAATTGTTTGCGATATTTTTATTTATTTTAGTAAATTTTCAGTTATTTTAATAATGTGTGAGGCAGAAGCATTGGATATAATCTCAAAAATTATATTCTTCAAAGAGCCATAATGAACTTATAAGCTAATTCAAGGGTATATTTTCCCAAAAAGTTGTTTTTCGCCACAATCAACTCTTGATTGTGTTGATACTGATTGTTGCCTCAATAAATTTCAATAATATTAAAATTAGGCGAATGTGGGGGACAGTGCAATATTTTAATATTTTCACAGACAATCCATTCTTAAACAAGGCGTGAATTGTGCGTATACCAACGTTATCCATCTGGAATATCCATGGAATAAGTCCTCAAAGGTGCTTTATTACGGAAAAAACTGCTTCCTCCAAAGAAAGTTTTGCAAGAAATACTAATAACATTTAAAAGCGCCGAAGAATGAAATTGCACCACATACCATAACTACCACTAATTTCGAATGATGAATGACGGTTCAAAACATATTTTCTTTGTATAGATCATGAAAGTAATAGTTATAGTTGCAGGACCATCCAAGTTAAACTCCTTTTTGTTCGAAAAGTCGTCTTTGCTTCAATTTCTGGAGACCACCTTAATGTTCATATCCCATGCCATGTCAGACCTTGAAAATTCAAGGCCTGGGTTTCTTGCATCGATGATTAGGCGGTGGTTTTTTTTTTGTAGTTTTGTAAAATTTGGGTATAAAGCATTGACAATAGCACAACGCAAGTGGATTTGCTACAAAAAAAAACCAGCAAATTCTATAATTTTGTTTGTAAATTGAGCGCCATAAGGCACTATTCTTACAATTTTCGATTGTTTTGTGGTGTTAAAACTTTCACGATCCTTGCTTTGTAGTTCTTTCCATAAGATACTCTATTGATTACAAAGTTTCTTATCAAGTCTTCACTTCGAGCTATTTTATGAGCCATTTCACGATTTCAAAAGCGTTTCGAGAGTTAAGCTTTAACTTTTGACTTTTCTGAAAATTCAACACTTTTTTCCTGCCTAATTTTAATAAAATGTGTGCGTCTAAACAAGTGAACCGCACTGTATTTCTCACAATGGTGCATTTTTCTCATTTCTCCTTTAACTTTGGTGCATTTTTTGCATCAATTTCACGAAATGCTACAAATCAGTGAATATTTTACACAGTTTCCAGCAAAATAAATGCACCGAAAACAGAATATTGCATATAACTTCTACAATTGTGTATTTTTCTCCTTCTTCTTTTAAATTGGTGCATTTTTATATCCAAATTCAGGAATTGGTGTATATTTTGGACGACGGCCATATTTTTCAAGGAATATTAGGAAAAAATAAGATTCGGCTGGCCGCCATATTTAGAATGAAGACAATGATTATTTATTTTACTATATATATCGACTTAATCATGCCGCATTTTTTGTATTTTTGACTCGTTTTTTAGAGTACGTCTCTAAATAATTTAAAAAACAACCAGAAAATTATAATTTTCGAAAAACTAATTTTCACGCATCGAATAAAAAATCTTTAATTATTAAAATTTTCGAGGCGCTCGATTTTTAGACGGGGTAGGACAGAAAATAAATCGACAGATTGGGCTTCGTTGTTAAATTAGGCACTCACATTGATATTTATTCATGATTTTCTTACGTCTATATTATGAATGTGAATACCTACTTAGAATCATAGAATGAGTTTTAAAAAACGGTGTAAATTTTAGCTCAAACTCTGTTTCCGATGCAAAAAATAAACTTCGGTTTAAATTTTAAATCAGAATAAATTCTAAGTTTAGGATTTTAATACGATAATGGTGTATTTTATCAATCGAATTATCGTGTATTTTTCACACTCAAGGAAAAAGTTTTTCACCAAAATGTGGTGTAAACTGTTTACCATTGGTGTATAATTTGAGCTAATTATCAGTACATAATATACACCTCTGGAGTATATTATATCCTAGTAACCAGAACAATTTTTATACCACAAGCACAATTTATATACCGAAAATCGGTATAATTTTTGTACAGCCGGTGTTAATTATATACGAGAACACGGTATTATTTACACTGAATCGAAATTAAATGTGCAAAAACTGCACTAAAAAGTGGTGTATTTTTTATATTGAAAATGCATATCACGAAAATGCATAAAATACACCAAATATTTTGGTGTATTGTAGACTTTTGTGCTACTTGAGTGGTATAAAGACATCGATTTTAATTCGGTGGTCACCACGGTATTTCTCACTAAAATACAAATTTTAAATCTATAAAGTATTTATTTAAATACCTCATTTATGTAAGTACAATATTTTAATGTATTAATTTTTTTTAAGTTAATATGTATTTATTATTATTTAATTTTTTTTTTTTTCATTTAAATTACTTGTTTTTAGGTGGTAGTGGGATTTAGGACAAAATCAAAAAGTTTATTTTGTTCACTACGTTTGTCCATGTTTATGGACATCATCAGGTGAAGAAGTGGATCTATATTTGCATGATGATGTCTGTAGGCATGGATTAAACGTAGTGAAAAAAATGAACTATTTCATTTTGGAACTAAAGCCCACTACAACCCAAAAATTTATAAACAAAAAGGTCACATACAAATACATGTTACTTATTTCTTCAATTCAATAAAATTGAAAAAAAAAATGGAAAATAGTTATTGCATTTTTCATAACTGCGCAAAATAGGATACGGACAACGAAGTGCTCCGCGAGGAAATTCTCTCCTGAAAAGTGTTCCGCGACCAAAAAAGATTGGGAACCGCTGCTATATTGTGATATATCACAGCATTTTCTACTACATGTTTAGTTATTGGTTATTGCTATGTTTACATTCTCTTTGATTATCCGGGCAATTTTCTAATGTTGTTCTCTGTACCTAGCTATTATGGGGCGTCACTAACAAAATATCGATTTATTTTTAATTAAAATATGAAATATGAAATGGATTTTATTACAACATAAGCTCAACAACAGCTCTCAGGACAATACCTAATCAGCTATCGTATAAGTGCTTTTATCTTGACGATAGTGTTCTGTCGATTATTAAGGTACGAGAAGCAAAAATGTTGATAGTTATTTTTAATGACTGTTACGTGATCTATGGGTATCGTGGAAAAGATATCGCCAGGCGATTATTAACTGACGGTCTGAGTGATCAGCGTGTATCAGCGATAGTCAAAGAAAGTATTGGCTGATTGAAAAGAAAGCGATTTTTGAATAATTGAGAAGATATCTGGCAATATTCCATTGCGCAACAAGCAAATAAAATAAATAGCAGCCAATCAAACGGGTAACAAATCATCTGTTCAGTCAGATTTCACTTCACAGACTTTTTTCACCAAATAATTTACATACCATTTCACTAGAAAACCTCAATAAGAACTTGTATACGCTATGTATGTTCAATTATAAATAAATATCTAAAAAAAAACTCTCTAACGTCCTTTATGAAAAGAAAATCCATTAATCACAAACAAGTCTTTCATGTTTCCCCCATAGCTGCTCTGAATAATATTTTCTACTCTAATTAAACACAGCTCGATACAAGATTCAAGAGGATACATCATACTTCCATAGAACATGTTAATTAATCAAATTCAACGCAAAAAAAAAATCGCAAGCCGACAAAAAATATTTACAATCCCCGAAGAACGCTTCAACGCATTGCTTATCCCAATCAATCACACAATATGCCAATCAGTAAGAAACTCCTAAAATATATTCGCCTACTTTATGTTTATCTCCTTTAATGGACGATAAAATCCCATGTGATTCGATATTGAAAAGTAATCAATGCGATTTTCCTCCTACATCCCACCAAAGAGCCAGCAAAAAAGTGGAAGCAAAAGAGCCACTATATCTAACGAGCTCATCCCGAATTACTGATGTTGTACGACATACCTTGTGCGGAAGGATTGATTTTTTGAACAAGATTTGTTGGATGTAGAATATGGTACTGTGTCACCATATGTTCGATTATAGAAAAGTGCTTAAGGCCTTTTCCTCGGGGAGTAGGTAATATACGAGAGATAAAATCGCCTGTCATCGGAGATGAAACGATGAACCCTATTGAAGTGACAGATAGTCGTATACATTGTACATGACACGAGACGTGGAATTGTAATTTAAATAGTGGGTATTCGGATGGCGGTGTTTTTTAAGTACCATTAAATTAGGACATAATTGCGTACCTGGTTATGTTATAACTATAAGAAGTAGATGCTTTCAGTAAGCCTAATTGAAAGTCGCTGAAGACCCTATAATGCGAAAGTCGAAATGACAATGAAGTTGTCATCAAGGCTGACAAAGTGCTTATAGTGGGCAGCTAATAGATAAGTATGACTGCAGTGCTATTGGGCGATTTTTGGAATTTTTGCTTTTTTGGGCGTCTATGCGTTCCTTGGATCGTTACTGACGCTGAAGCGATTCTGGAAGTGTTTTTTAGGCGTTTCTGATGCGATTTTTGGGCGTTTTTCGACGAACCTTTTACGTATTTTTTTGGGTCGTTTTTTCAGAGGTTTTTTTGTGCCTTTATACGATTTTTGGGGGGTTTTTTTTATGATTTCTTGGGGCGTTTTCGACGCGATTTTTTGCTCGTTTTAAGCATTTTTCGGGTGGATTTTGCAGAGGTTTTTTGTGCTTTTTTGGACGTTTTTTTGATTGGTTTAAGGTATTTATCTATCGGTTTTTTGGGCGATTTCTAAGGCTTTTTGAAACAATTTTTTGGGGCGATTCTGGAAGTGTTTTTTTATGATTTTTAATGGGGTTTTTGGAAATTTTTCGATTAGATTTTTACGCATTTTTTTGTCATATTTTCAGAGGTTTTTTGTGCTTATTTAGTCGTTTTTTGATGCTTTTAAGGCATTTATCTATGCGTTTTTTGGAGCGTTTTCTGTAGCAATTTTTGAAGCAATTTTAGGGCCGATTCTGGGAGTGCTTTTTAGGCGTTTCTGATGCGATTTTTGGGCTTTTTTTGGGGCTTTTTTTGGGGCGTTTTTGAAGCATTTTTTGGGGGCGTTTCTGGATGTTTTTTTTATGTATTTTTGAAGCTTATTTTTAGGCGCTTTTAGGAGCGGTTTTGGATGCGTCTTTCGACGAGTTGTCTGAGTCGTTTTTGAAACGTTTGTTCAAAGCAATTTTTTCCCCATTTTTTTTCTATAACCTGATGCATAACAAAGTGTCCTCATTGGATCTTTTTCTGTCATTATTTGCCTTTCTATCATTATTTGCACCCAAATTTGTTTTAGCACCATCAGCGAACTTAATATGCATTAACAATGTAAAGGACTGTGTAGTCTAGGCAACCATTTTTGGTATACATATTTTTTGTATTTCCATCTATAGCAACAATTCATTTCTGTTAATGGAAACTGTAACGTTTGTCATTAACACGTTAATAAATAAAATTCATTAAAGAAGTCCAATTAAAAGTATTACAGTTTATTTAAGTTCTTATGTATTCAGGTATGTAATATGTACAAGGTATAAAATGAATTATTAATTTTAACCCGTAGGCGTTGAAGGTTGAAGCTCAACTGGTTTGACGTTTCCTGACATATCTACCTATGCAAGTTGATGGTTGATGGATTCACAATAATAATAATAATAATAATAATAATTAAAGTTCACAATAAGCATTTTCATTACACGCTTCTTTTTTTTTTTTATTTTTTTTTTTTTATTTGGTAGCAAGATTGCCATACCGAACAGGTGGTGCACTAACACGACCACTTCGAGTCACATAAGGTGTGGAACTTACATCTGGCACTTTAGGCTCTATTTCTGATTTAAGTTGGAAGCTGTCGCGATCAACTGGATCATTATGAACTACTGGTGTGTCCACTTGTTCAACTGATCGCTCGACTTCGTTTAATAGGCTGCTACCAGAAGAAACATTTCTATTCTCGCAATTCCTACTTAATTCTACGTTAACATCAAAATTGTTTTTTTTATTTGGCGGTATAATATTGATTTCCTTAACATTATTGTCTGCGTTATTTACATTGTTTCTAATATGATCTTCAAATAGCAATTCACTTGTATTGATTTCATTATTTTTCGTCTTAGCTAAGAATCTTCGATTTCTTCGAAAATAGTTACCAAAGTTGTCTAGCACAATATATGACCTATCGTTAACATTAGCTACAATCTTTGCGTAATGCCAATCTTTTCCATTTTTCTTAAATATAATTTGGTCACCCACATTCAACATTGGCAACGATCTCGCGGTTCGATCGTAATAATACTTCTGTTTTTTCTTTTTGTTTTGAATTTTTTCTTGAATATCGACCTCGTTCAAGTTGTTTCGATACAAGAGCTGACTCGCTACAGGCAATCTCGTCTTAATTTGGCGCCCAAAGAACAATTGAGCCGGCGATAGTTTCATGCTAGCGACTTGTGTTGTGTTGTACTCGAGAACCCGATATTGGAAACGATCAATTTCCTGTACCTCGTAGCATCGCCTTAAAAGATTTTTCGCTATAGCAACGCCTTTTTCCGCTAATCCATTGCTTTGCGGATACCTTGGACTAGAATAATTAAACAAAATATTTGCCTGATTGGCAAATTCCTCAAATGCCGTTGACTTAAACGGGCTATTATCACATCTGATTTCCGATGGATATCCTACGCGATCAAATATTTTTCCCATTACTTCAATTATGTGGTTAGAAGTTTTCCGATTCAGTTTCTCCGATATGAGAAAACCCGAATAGGCGTCAATTATTGATATATACTCGTGCCCCGCAATTTCAAATAAATCAATCGCAATTCTTTGAAATGGATACTCAGGATTAGAATCTTGAACCAACGGTTCTTTTTGAATATTTCGCTTAAATTTTTCGCAAATGATACATTGCAAAACTATATCCTTAATTTTTTCTGACATACCAGGCCAAAAATAAAGAGAACGTGCACGTGCAAGCGTTTTTTCAACACCCAAATGTGGTTCGTGTAACCACTTACAAATTTTTGCCTGTAGTTCAGTGGGAATTACAAGTCTATGGTCTTTAAAAAGAAGTCCATTTTCGAAATGCAAATTATCGCGGTATTTGTGAAATTTTTGGCTCAAATCATCAAGCTGATGATATCGGGGCCATTGCGTCTGCACATAATTACATATTCGCATGTACTTTTCATCGTCTTTGATTATACGCAAGTATAAGTTATAATTATCTTCCGATAAACACACCTGCCGAGTGATTGTATGTATTACTCCAAGAAGATCTGGGTTTTCAAATTGATCTGGCAACTGTGCCCTTGAAAGGCAGTCCGCCACAAGCATTTCCTTTCCCGGTGTATAAACGATATTCATCTTCGGATATTTGAGAAGAAGCATAAACATCCTCTGTAATCGAGGAGTTACGTCGTCAATGTCACGCTTGACAAGTACCTCGAGTGGCTTGTGGTCACTTTGAACCGTGAACTCTCGTCCGTATAGGAAAAAATGGAAGCGTTCACAGGCAAACACAATTGCCAACAATTCCTTCTCAATTTGCGCCCATTTTTTTTCACTAGAGCTTAAAGTGCGTGAAGCGTAAGCAATTGGATGTCCATTCTGTACCAGAACGCATCCCAAACCATCCTTTGAGGCATCCGTTTGAATAATAACTGTTTTTCTCGGATCATAAACTGCCAGTACGGGCTCCGACGTTATTATGCTAATCAATTTTTTCAATTCGTTATCATGTTTGTCCGTCCAACTCCATTCTACATCCTTTCGGGTTAAATCACGCAAGGCTGCGGATTGGCACGACAAATTAGGAATGAACTTTGCAAGATACTTAAGTAGCCCAAGTAATCTCATAACCCCGGATTTGTTTGTTGGCTTCGGCATATCTAGAATGGCTTTGGTATATCGAAAATCCGGTCTAATTTGACCCTCTGAAATTAAATGTCCCATAAACTTAATTTGTTTTTGCCTAAATTGAATTTTATCCGCATTAAACTGAATGTTATACCTTTGAGCGCGTTCCATTACGATTGCCAAAGTTTGGTCATGTTCAAGGTCATTTGCGGCCGCAATAGCCAAATCATCGAAATATATAAATAGGTTTGGAATATCCCCGAAAGTTTGCACCATTTTTTTCTGAAACATTTCCGGTGCGCTATTTATTCCGAATGGCACACGATTGAACTTGAACCTCCCTACCGGTGTCATAAAAGTAGTTAAATCTGCGCTCTTGGCATCAAGTTCCATATGCCAAAATCCGTTACTAAGATCAAGAACAGAAAATACACATTTATTTGCCAGTCGCCCCATCACGTCTTCAATTGTTGGAATGAGGAAATGCTCGCGCTTTATGCATGCATTCAGTGGCTTCGGATCGAGACAAACCCGAAGTTTTCCATTAGGTTTTTCTACGAGCTGAACATTGTTCACCCAATCGGTGGGATAATCGACTGGAGAAATGATGCCAGCCTGGACCATCGATTCCAGTTCCAATTTTAAACGATCACATAGGCCCAAAGGAATGCGCTTTTTATAGTGCAACGAGGGTATGGCATCTTCTTTTAACCTAATGGAGCAAGTACCTGGAAATTTACCCACACCACTAAACTGCTTCTTAAATTTTTCTAAGAATTCCCACTTCTCCCGTGGCAAACATGGTAATGATTGCACAGTGTTCAAGCGTTTTATTAAATCAAACTCAATACAAGTCGACAATCCCAGCAGCGGTTCGAGCGCATCATCAACAACAAGAAATTCAGCTGTTTTCATAATTCCCCTTTCCACATCAAAACAGTTTAAATTAACCAAACCATGAATGTTAATTTTATTAGCACTATAGTCGAGCACAACAAATCCATTTTTTTTCTTTTCAAAAGTAATATTCAATTTCTTAACTAAATTAATTGGTATGCAGTTGACGTCTGATCCAGTGTCAATCTTGAATGTGGTTAACCAATTGTTAATTCGATATGTTTTCGTCCATCTTGTTCTGTTTACTTTATCAGTGTTTGAACTTAATCTAAAAGCATTACAATTTCTACTTATTATCCTATTTCCATCAACCTGTTCTAAACTAAAACAATTACCTTCATCATCCCAGTTGAGACTGTGTGCCTGCTTCTTGTTGTTGTTGTTGTTGTTGTCCCTCCTGGGCTGTTGGTTCCCTGATGATTGATGTTGTCCATTTGATTTTGCTTTTCCCTTTTGTTTGCAAAATTTAGCGAAGTGTCCCTTCCTTCCACAGTTTAAACAATTGACGTCGTTTGCCTTGCAAGAGCGCATATGAGTTGGTGTGAACGGCGCGCCACAATTGAAGCAATAGCGAGATACAGCATTGCATACTGGGTCAGTTGTTGTTTCCGATACAGCATTTACAGTTGATACATTGTTGTTGTTACGTCGATCTAGCAAAATTTTGTTTGCATTTGCCGCTTCGTAAATTTTACACGTTTCAATGACCTTTTTTAATGGATCATCCTTTCCGTCCAATAGTTTTAATTGTAGTTTCTTATCGTGGACACCGATAATTATGCGATCACGTAACATTCGATGTTCATAAGTCGCGCCACACTTACAGTTGTATTCACAAAATCGCAGCTGAGTTCTTAATTCGGTTTCAAAGTCGGCAAAAGTCTGGTTTTCTTTTTGCAAAACTGTATTAAATTTAAATGATTCCATGGCAATATTTTTCCTAGGTAGGCAGTACTCATCGAATGCCTTTAAGACGATTTCCAACGTGATACCTCTTTGCGCAGCTCCTTCGTTTTGCTGCTCCTCATTAACGTCGCCCTGTTCTTCCTCGTTTCCTTCACCCTGACCAGGATTTTGATTTGCATTGACATCTGCACGTGCATTTGCAGTTTCGTCTGCTAACACAAACATGCTCTGAAGTGTCCCATCGTTCGGGTACAGAGTGTTGTAAATATTTCCTGCGTCTGGGCCGATTAACCACAAAAATGTCGCGAGCTTTTGTTGCTCCGGTTCCCTCATTTTATTGTTTGCTATCATGTAGACCATGAATGTGCGTTTCCACGTTGTCCATTCTTTTGCCAAATTGGAGCAGTCCAATGGTTTTGGCAAGCGATCGGTCGACGTCATTTTATAGGGTTATGATATCTACGCACGTGTTTTCTTATGTCAGTTTTTCACTTTATGGAATATCCCACTTCTGACACCATGTAACGTTTGTCATTAACACGTTAATAAATAAAATTCATTAAAGAAGTCCAATTAAAAGTATTACAGTTTATTTAAGTTCTTATGTATTCAGGTATGTAATATGTACAAGGTATAAAATGAATTATTAATTTTAACCCGTAGGCGTTGAAGGTTGAAGCTCAACTGGTTTGACGTTTCCTGACATATCTACCTATGCAAGTTGATGGTTGATGGATTCACAATAATAATAATAATAATAATAATAATTAAAGTTCACAATAAGCATTTTCATTACAGAAACCCAAAATACCTTCGATATGGGTATGTACCAGAAAGCTCTCCCATAAGACCTACCTTTCGATTTTCAATTAAATTGCCATGTACTTCGAAAATGAAATTTTCAATTAGCTTCCTGCCTAGTATTCATATTCCGGTCGCTATATCGCCTTTACTTGATAGCACTGGATTGAAAATTCGATTAATCGAAAATCCGATACGAGGCGAAAATCATTTTTAATTTCATGCTTTAGCAACTATGCAAATCAAATGTACCTGTATTCGAAACTGTTTGCTACAGGATTAGGAATCTCCTTAAATGTCTATCGAATATCTGGGTTTAACGGATATTTTATTATTGACTATAGGTACAGTGGTTGCTGCAATCATAGATACTTCTATCCTCAGCACTAAGACTAAAAATATCGGCTCTGTGTATCTTTAGTCGGTTATTAAATTTCTTGAAACACCAAAATAGATGAAATGGTTAGTTAAAATTCACTTTTCTCCATCCGACATACCGTAACGGTATTTCTGTTTTCGTAAATGAAATTGAAACCGAAAACAGTACACGAAAACTAAATCTGTTTTTCGCGAGAAAATCCCAACAATAAATCCCCACAAAGGAGATTAGTGCCTCGTGTCGTGGTGGTATTCCAATTGTAGGCACGTTCATCATTCGCTATCGATGTGCATGTCATGACAAATGTTGCATAAGCCACAAGTAGTATGGACTTTTTGGCGAGTACTACCCCACTAAACTGGTGAACAGATACGCAATTTATCCCTTGTTCGAGGGTGAATAATCCTGGAACAGATATTTAGGAGGATTGACTATTTCAGTGGCGAAATTGTGGGTGACGTGTCTTGGTATACCATTCGAAAATTGAGGCCGGATATGGGTTTGTTTTGGATCTATTTTTAACGGTTCGTGAAATTGCTAGAATGTTACGGGGGTAAAATTTTGTCGGTCGGATTGAATTTTATTTTTAATTTTTACTTTACTTTTGCAAGCTTGGCGTTGTGTTATTGTGGTTTATGATGCTGTATACGTTCGAGAAGTGATGATTTTTGATTTCAAAATAAAAAAATTGGTGTAAAGTGAGAAGATTCATATCTTTTGGTACAAGTTGCGTATTACTTCTATAAACCATGCTATCGTCACTGTTGTTCGTAAAGATGAGGTCCAAGGTACGGTTTCGATAACTCTTTACAGGATTTATTTAAAATAGACTCAAAAATTGTAAATAGTCCAATATGTCAGCTTTAGGTAATGATAAAGAGTTAATCGGGCTTATAAGCGTGCAATTCACATCCCATGGGCTCCTTTTCTTACCATGTCGATGCCGCTGTACGTGTACAGTGTACAGGTCGTAGAGTTCTCTTACTCCAAAATCAATCAACGCAAACGGAACCGAAAATCACTGGAAGAATCTTGCGTTCTAAACGACAAAGAAGATTTTCATACGCCTTTGCTAACGTATTTAGCGTACTGCGCCATAGAGCAGGGCTCGGATGGGCTTTATATAGTCTCCTTAATGTTTCTTGACAAGGCCTTACTAGTCAGTTGCCTTCTTAGCCGAAGGAAACAGCGGTTGGCAAGTGTAACTCTTCGTTTTCTTCTTCAATTTCTGCTGTGGTGTCATTGACACGGTTTATAGCAAAGCGGTGGTAGACAAAGTCCCTATAACCACCTTAAAGTTGTAGCCGTCTATCGTGACGTTCTGTCCGATTCGTCGATGTTGTGCGTCCCTTCTTGTTCAAAGCATGTATTTTGTTTTTCCATCATTTACCATATTACACTTACACCCATTCGGAAACGCCAGAAGTGAAAGCTCGCTGCGTTCTGCCAATTATGTTAATGTCGTTAGCCTATGCAAATAGTTGCACAGACTTTTGGAAAATTATGCCTTGCGAGTTTCGCAAAAAATTTTCAAGTATTTTCCAAGCGCACCACCTTGTCTAAATCCTTTTTTGACAGAGCCTCGTTGAGATTGTTTCTGACCTTTATGGATCCGCGAGCGTTCTCCATCGTCATTCTGCACAATCTTACGAGTTTGGTAGGGATGCCAAGACTAGACAAGGCCCTGTATAGCTCGTCTCTATAAGTGCTGCTATTTGAGGCCTTAAAATCGATAAATAGATGGTGAGTATCGATTTGGACTTTTTTGGTTTTTTTCCAGGATCTGCCGTAGTGTGAATATTTGGTCGGTTATGGACTTACCGGGCCTAAAACCGCGCTGATAGGGTCTAACCAGTTCGGTGACAAATGATTTCAGGGGTTCATATACAGTACAGCACATAAAATCGTATATGCGATGCTGAGGAGACTAATGCCTCTATAATCGACGCAGTTAAGAGGGTCTCCTTTCAGGTGGATCGGGAAATAATTGTAAGGCTCCATTTATCAGCCACACTTTCCTCAGACCAAATCTTGGAGATGAATTAGTGTATTCTCCCCACCAAGTCATCTCCCGCTGCCTTAAAAATCTCGGCAGTTAAAGTCTGGTCTAGCAGCGTTGTTGCACTTGAGTCTTGATGTTGCTCACCCTCACTTCATTTTTGTGGAAGATGGAAGTTTTGGCTTTCATCGTCCAGGCTAAATGGTTCATTCTGCCTGACTTCAAAATCTGTATCGTCTTCGCCGTTTAGCAGTCCACAGAAATGGTTTTTCCATGTCCCCAGCACAGACTGTGACTCTACTATCAGATTTCCTTGTTCGTCTCTACAGGTCTCTGTTCGCGTCTTGTTCCCGTGAAGGGGAAAAAGAAAGAGCATGAGAGGCATGTGTCCGAGGAAATGGAGATTCGCTACTCCAGAAAAATGTTGGGAAGTTTTACTAAAAGGTCACGTTCCTTTAACCTTTTAGTAAAACTTCCCAACATTCACGTTCCTTTAACCTTTTAGTAAAACTTCCCAACATTTTTCTGGAGTAGCGAATCTCCATTTCCTCGGACACATGCCTCTCATGCTCTTTCTTTTCCCCTCAAGGAGCCGGTGTTCTTCCCTCCTCTTGTTCTTATAGAGCTCACGAGCTGCATTCGTCCTTTCCTGCAACACCGCTTTGTAGGCAAGTTGTTTTGCTGCAAATGCTTGCCGGTGCCCGGTTCCCTTCACCAAACGCCGTTGGTGGAAAGAATAAAATGTGGAGTGGTAAATATTGACCTACTTTAATTTTCCACCAAAATTTGCTTTTGACTGTTTAATTTGACAATAATTTTATTTTATAAGAATGGATGCTCTCAAAAATGTTAAATTCGAATAGAATACATACAAAAAACGTTTTTAGTTTTTAATTCTTGTTATAGAATAATTTCAATCATAACAAAAATGCTCAGAGGTATATCCTTAATGGATTGAGTTAGTCCTAAACGGAAATAACGATTTTCTTTGCAAAATCTAATAAAGTTTTCTGTAGGATGGTAAATTGTTTAATTTCCAGTACAGTGCTCACTCCACCTACTAAAATTAAATCTGTTGAAAGGATGCACATTTCCTTATCCTTCTTTCCACTAACAGAGGTAAAAATAAATATATACCTAATAAGAGCTTTAAAATCTAAGTACATAACTACACATCAAAAAATATCATTTCCCTACAACCCACCACAACGAACCTCCTAAGCGAATTATTCCCACGCTTGCTCGGCAAAATGAAACTAAAAAAAAAAACAGAAGAATGTAATAAAAACGCCGGGCAACGAATAAAAATAAACATTAACTCTGAACAAAAACTCCTTTCAAAAAAGAAGATTTCACCAAGCGGAAAGTATACAAAGTAATATAAGCAAGCACTAAACGGACTATACAGCTATGTAGCAGGACCTGCGTTAAACCGGAGATATGTAGCTATTCTCTACCGAAATTATAAAAGTTAAGAATTATAGTGTTCCATCGCATTGGTACAGTAGTATCTACCGAAATGCGAACGCTATAAGGACATTCTAAATGGATATACTAAGTCTGGCCAACTGGCATTTAATTACAATAAAATTCTGAATAAAGTCCACCATCGGGTGACTTCCCCAAAATGAAATTTGTCCTTGTCTAGAAAAAGTAAAATAAAGCAACGAACGACTAAATTTGTTCACGACAGGAAAGAATGGATGTAAAACTGCAGCTGCTGGAAATGAATATAATGAAAATAAATAGTATAGTGGGGGCGGAATGCATTACGTTTTACTTTTAATTTAACTAAAGCTTTTTTTATATAGGAAGTCATTTAGATTTTTCAAATTGCCCACACTCGCATTGCTATACTTATAAGGACGACCTTAATAATTGGTTGGCTTAAAAATTATATTAAACATATTTTTTGTCAAATAATTTAAGTCTCTATATCAATGTTCATCTCAAGTTGGTCTTATGTTGTTCCAATCTAGAGAAGCCGTAACTTATCATAGGTATGGGCAGTGCAAATGAACAGGGCGCCAAGTCCTGGGGGCGCATTGCTAGGAGTAAAGGACCATTCACATGGAAGCGAACGAACGAATTGATGAAATGCGAACAAACAACTTTTTATGCATTTATAAACAGAAAATTGCACATTTTATTATTCCAAGATATTCCCCTCTTGGAATAGGGTTAAGTTCGAACGAATTTTTTATTCGCTACTTTGTGGAACGCGAATTAAATGATGTGGATTGCGAATAGATTGACAATTCGCGCCAGGGCGTTTTCGTTCGCGGCAAAAAGTTTGAAAATCGAAATTTCGTTATTTAAACTATTTTTAAACTTGTTTTCTTAATACATTTTGATGGAATAATTAATTATCCTCCTCTTGGAATAATAAAATGTACAATTTTCTGTTTACAAATGCATAAAAAGTGGTTTGTTCGCATTTCATCAATTCGTTCGTTCGCTCCCATGTGGTCCTTAAGGCCTACTGTCCACGTAGTTGCGCTTCATACACACGCTTTCGTCATTTGCATCTTGTTGTACGCTTGCTTGCAGCTTGCATATAAACCACGCAGCGGCAAAGTCGCATTGGCGACTACGAAATGAAGCGCAGAAAAATTAATTTTATCTTGCGCGAACAAATACCTACTGCCATTTGCATTTTAGATAAACAAAAAGCTTGTTCAAAAAAGCCCAAAATAACAACATCCAACCCACCTGTGCTGAATAATTTCTTGCACATTAACTCACATTATTTGCAATGTTGCAACTTCAAGGAGAATCTAACTCAAAATATCGCAAAATAAAAAATCCCACTAGACCTATGCAAGTTCAATTCTTACCTACCTAATCTCAAAATATTGCACCCTGTTCGTGTAGGTATATTTCTTGCACATCCACTTACATTTTACAAAAGAATCTAGTTCAAAAATCTCAAAAAAGTTACACCCCGTATGTGCAGGTTTTATTTCTTGCACAGTCCCCGCAACATTTTCATAGTAAAATATGTCAAACAAAAAAATTCATTCCTACGGAATTGTTTGTGTTTAACGTGCAGGTTTTTGATTCTGCATCTGCACATATGGCGATGGGAAAGGGAATGGGAATATCAGATTTCTCATAATACAAAAAAAGAGATAGCATAGCTGGGATTTTTAAAATCCAGCCAGGTGTTTTTTTAGCTGGATACGAATTTTGTTTGACTGTTTTTAAATGTTTCGAGTAGGTAATTTCATTTTTATCAGTGTACATTTTTAAATTGAAAGTGGCAATAGAAAAAATTAATTTCATTCAATTTAATTTAATTTTTTTGCTCTGAGCTTGGAATACAATGAACCAATTTATGCGTTTGCATTTACACAAGTACTTGCCTTTTCTAAAGAAGATGTTTGAAACTGAAAATTTATCAGCTGTTGTATGAGGTTCAACTTTCCTATACCGACCCAAGTAACAAACAAATTGGTAGATAAGTACTAATATTACTTCTTACAAAAGCAACAACGACATAGCTATGAAGAATAGATGCAAATGATGAAAATGATGAGGAGACTCAGAGAGATTAGTAATGTAAAGTTCATTTATGAGTTAATACATTTTGTATACCCTCCATACTAAGGTATTTTCACTTTGTCATTACATTTGTAACGCCAAGAAGGAGTCACCGGATTTGATCAGGATCAAATTCTGAATCGATTCAGCTATATCCGTCTGCCTGTCTACCTTTCTGTTGAAAACACTATAGCGCCCAAACGAATCGACTTAGTCCAAAGAAATTTTGTGAGATTACTTCTTTTTACGTTGGTATTTTATGTTGGTATTAAAAATGGTACATGTCGGTAAAGTAGTTCTGTTACCTCCCATACAAAGCCAATATTAGATACCTCAATAAAAAATACCCATTGAAAGTCTACTTCCTGGGTGATGTGGAAAAGACTTATGCATGTGTGCAAGTATGAAAAAAGGGCGCCTTCTGTAAATCTTGCACAGGGCTCTAGTTTGACTGGGGCCGGCCCTGGGTATGGGGAAAGTAATGTTATCTAATTATAGTAAACATAACCACCTGCCAACATCGCCATCTACGAACTCGCTAAGAAAAATCCAATCATTTTTCAGTGGATTACAGACCACATGACTTTGCTGGCAACCCAACAGCTGGCTCTCTGGCTAAAGTCGGCGCAACAATACCACTTATCGGACCTGAACCTTTCTGTGGTGTCACAAAAAAAAAAACATTTAAAATGGTTGTCTTAAATCGAATCCAATGAAGTCTGGCCCAAAGCATCTGGGCAGAGCTGCACCAGACAATTCTTCCCCAAACTTCCCCAGAAAAAAGTACTCCCTTAATAATCTGGACAAAAATAACCTGCGAATTCTGACGGGAATAATTAGTCGCCATGAAAAAACATCTTCACCGCATTGGGATTTCACCGGACCCTACATGTAGACTCAGTCTTGAGAATGACGAATCCCCCGGCCAGAAAGTCATACAGCCGAAAGACGCTTGCTTAAGCGGTCTAAATGAAACATCAACACAATAAACGAAGATCTTGAAGAGAAGTGATATTTGATAACACGACTAGTAAGTAGTCTATGCGTGTAATGCATCAATGTCCAGGTTGAAAACAGAGAAGCACTGACCAGTACCTACCTATATATTAGTTTGCTCCGCGTACCCAGAGTAGGGAGGCCGATGGCCACGAGTTTCAACTGATGCGCTATGCACACTGATAAGCTTAAAAAAAGCAATTCAAATTAGAAAGTTCTTTGTTATATGAATATTTGAGAAGAACTTGCAACTTGTTCCTAAAGACCACTTTCAAAACACGGCCCGACTTATTTCCCGAAATGTTTAAAGCATGTTGTTTTTAGAAGTAAATTTTTCTCGATCCTTGGAAGTACCAAAGCTGGTGGTACTGCTTGCTGAAAGGAATATCAAATTCCGACGAAACTTCCTCTTATCGTCCTATTGGATTATAGACACGTCGTTACAATCTTGGGCCGGTGAAGGATTTTGACGCCTCGAACAAATAATTAAAATTTAATTTTAAAAATACGTCAAGAGACCAAAATTATATCGAAAGATCGATTGAGTCTTGCAGAGAATTTTCATGAATTGGTTAAAAGGTTTCGTGAAAAGTTGAGAGTGACGCTAACAGAAAAGCAAAAAAGTTCCATTTATATTTCTGGAAAGGAATCAGTCACAATTACGAGTGTGCGTGTCCGGTTTTACTGCACTCAACGTTAATATCACTGAAGAACAAAAATCTTCTTATTTTTTGCCATTGCCATATCGGTCATCAATCATGGAATACACCCGCAGGATTAGCCCACATGTGGTAGGTAAAGGTATACGAGTATCTATAAAAATCACTACCGAGTATGATGACTTTCTCGTTATTTTTTTTTTTTTTTTACGAGAAGAGGCATTAAACCAAAGTCGAATGAAGCAAAACTCGCACAGAGCACATCCTAAGATTATTGCGAAAGTTAATGGATAAGAAAACGGAAAAAATTGTATTCACAATAGTTTAGCAATCGTAAAGTTTCCGTCTACACACATACATATTGTTGAGGCCATACACAGCCCAGGATGTGGCATCTTTAATTTTCGAAGTAATTTTTCTTTTTCCAACTTCCCTTGGGGCTTAACGCATTGAGTATCGATTCTCGATTTGACTTTGATTTAAGGTCAGCAATTCTGGTGATTACTTAATTTAGGACAGCTTGTGTGAAAGCAAATGACATTTTGATGAGGGGCATTCAGTAACCAAAATAAGGGAAAGTTTTAA
The DNA here is from genome assembly GCA_955612985.1 of Cheilosia scutellata. Lineage (NCBI taxonomy): Eukaryota > Metazoa > Arthropoda > Insecta > Diptera > Syrphidae > Cheilosia > Cheilosia scutellata. The sequence goes on along the minus strand of OY015313.1, from coordinate 14,706,947 downwards.
ATAGATAATGGGGGTTCAATTAGAAGGATACACATGACTTTGTGGAACATTTTTGTCAAGGCCTTTTGTGGACAGTTGAATTGATTCAATGGCCGCGTCTAGACAAACGGTTTATCATTTATTTGCGTAGCTGGCGATGATATTGTTGACATTTTGACAATATATTTACAGTTTTCGACTGTGATACTTGTCATCCCCATCTGCAGTCCACTTGATACTCAGTAATTGTTCTGACCCACTTTTCGCTTTTGTATAAATGTTCTTGGAAAAGAAAACCCCTACACAATTTCATCAATGTCGTTTCTACCCCACGGATTACTGCAAACAACAAAATAACGTATTAAATGATTCAACACCGGATGAAGCTCGCGATTCATCAAGCCAATTCTAAGGACTCGCTTGCAATATTAATCGACCACCCGGTTCCTTCACATAGAAAATTACACGCGAGCAACAAACTCCTAACATTGAATTACTGTTCACAATATATTTCAAAATCTATGTACTGAGTGTCTGAGTGTGCCGGGGACCGTGCAGTGTAACCCGTTGGGGGGTTCACTGTTCGCATCCATCACATTCCGGGCACGTATCATATAAATAGCACCGAGTAAATGGATTTCTTACGCTTTAGCAAATTTATAACTTTCGTCCTGTTGCAGTCTGTTTAGATTGTCTTAAGGGGGAATATTATATGCTCCAATCTGAGATCATAACTCAGACGTATGAGTTGAAGTAAACAAAAATTGCACAATAAAAACAGAGAACATTTTACTACATAAAAAATCAGATTCTGCTCACAGGGACATCTGTTGTGTGTTATTTTGTTCGCGATGTTTGTATGTGAGCTGAATATGAATTGAACTGAAATATAGGTTAGGATATTTGCTGGTCATGAATATAATACAACTTACTGATACTGCTGAGAGTGCTGTTGTTATGATATGGTTACTCAAAGGTGATCCCCTCCCCCCCGGCTCTAAGGTATGTGGCTCGATGAGTCCGAAAATACTCAGTTGGGAATTTAACTTATACGAAGGATTACCGGGTATATTAAGAAGCTTAAAGTGTACATTGGTTAGAAGTAAGCACATAATAAAATACGTTGTATTGTCGTCCTTTTAGGAGTAAGGAATTTTGTGGGGAGGCTTTCCAAGTTTAGTTTAGTTTAGATTTGCTATCTAACGAGCCATGCGAAGTTTCACTTGCACCTGTCGCTTTTTTGTTTCATCAGAGTTCAGAATTATTGTCTAGTCGGAAGTTTTATACATCGTACAATATTTTAATAAAATTCGAGCGACTATTTTTGACTACGCAGGCTACATTTTCATAATCAGCGGAATGAAGCTCATTGCTACTGGATCTTGGGAAACATATTATAAGTTCTGCTGCTAAAATGGGCCTCTAATTAACTATTTACATCATCGTCTTGCTGTATATGGGGAGCACATGCATTAATTTTGTCGAAGCCAGTTCGTTCATCCGAATGGAATTTTTGAGAAAAAAAAACTGTTGGTGCTATCTGTAGACCGTTTTTGTCCCACTTGAGTCGACAGTTCTTAAAGTTACAACCAAATAACCATAATGATATCAACTTTTTTGACCAAATATGGTGTACAACACTATTAAGATGGTTAGGTTATGTTGAGCGGACGAATTTCAAGTCTCCGAAGGACTGTATGCAATTCAGCACTCTTCCAAATCTCTATCTTCATATGTCTTTTAGTTTTATTATACAAATATACAAACAGTGACAAACACGCTCATATTTAAATCTGCTTAATGTGTTACCAAATTGGGAAGTTTAGTCCCTATGTCAATGTAGGTTACTACATTAGAGAGAACTACTATCATTTATTCATTACCCCAAATAGCCGCTGGTTATAGTATATTTTACCCTTTAATATGAAATTCAATTTCGCTTAAGGACTAAACATCTTTTGTGGAATAATCAAGGTATATACTCTAGACCACGTTCGTACATTGAAAAGGCTTTAATTAATTTTCAATCTACCACCATAACCACAAGCAAGGGCAACTCAGTGTTGCCGTATTAATATCACCCCAAGGTAGGAATATTCGCACACGTCAACTTATCGATTAAAGTTAGGGTAAAGCTTAATTAGAGAGAAATAATTTTTTCCATTAGCTCATGTCCTAATTTATTTTGCACATCCTAATAGCTTTAAGCCTATAATGCACTGTGCATGGTTGATCTATGAAAGGACCAGCAAATTCTATTAATAAAAGCGATAATGTGCGTATACATAATATTCCATCATCAAGAATTAATCAATTCCACTGTCGCTCAGTGAGATACGTATGTGAGGTGTATCCTGTCGATAATAGTATATATATAGCTAATCGAAAAGTCAGAACAATCAATTTGGAAAATGAATCACTAGGACGAAGAAATAACGGATGTAGACAGGCAAAATTAAAGGAAGTGTTAAAAGCTCACACGGGCTTCGTGTTAGTGACAGATAATCAAAGGTATATTTGGTCAGACAAATTCAGGAAAGCAGGGAGTGTGTCTAACAGTCGAAGATAAAACAATATTTTTTTTTTTCAGGAATGTTTTACGCAGACGGCCGGCGGTCAAGCCCAATGGATAACTATGAATTAATTTGTTAATTTTTTCTTCTTCAGTAGTACATAATTGCTTTGTTGATCTTATTCTTCGCGATGACAGTATTAGAAGGGAAAAATAGTCTCTACACGCAACAGGATGAAGGCGAGGTATGAAGTTATATTAAACTAGCTGTACCCGCCCGGCTTTGCCCGTGCCCAGGGATAGTATTTCTGAAATATATTCTTGTCTATCAGGATAATTCAATTGCAAATTTTAAATTTTTGTTCTCATGAGTGTCGCAGTGTTTTTTGTTTTGTTTTAATAGTGGTAGCAGTAATATTCCCCTGTAATATCGCCGCATTTCTAGCTGTCTCATCATTAGACTCAGCTCATCTGATTCCTCATTTAGCAAGTCACAAAAATGGTCCACAAATTTTCGCAGTTGATCTTCGATTGTTATATTCGATTGATTAGTGTGCCGTCCACATCCAAAATAGGATAGTTGGTGTTGCTTTTACGGCCAACAATGTCCTTGGCGATTTTGTACAGCTCTGTCGTATTTCCTCTTCTTGCAGCTCTTTCCGCATTTTCCGCAAGTTCGTCCATTTTTTCTCCTGTCGCGCCTTACACAGCACTGCACAGTCTTGTAAGCTACTCGGTACTCGATATACGTAGTACACGTTGAACGTTGGTTTCGGCGTTTGCTTTAATTTTCAACGATCTACGATACTCGCTTTTGTCCCAGGTGTCTTGGGATATCCAAGGGTCTCTAGCTCTCGACATTTTTGGCACAGGTTCGGAGCCAGCCTCTATAAACGCGCTTTTTACTTTTACCTACATCGCTTCTCTATGGTTCGCCTAATTCAATTGAACTCGATGCTTTGCATTGGTATTGAATTTGGTTCTCCTCGCTGCATTTTCATTTCGCCGCTTGACAGCTGCTGTGCGTATTTGGATATTTGCTAATACCAAGTGGTGATCACTCCCTACGTCCGCACTTCTCTCGTTTCTGACATCACAGAGTGATTTCCTCCATCGTTGTTGCACAATGACGTGGTCGATTTGGCTTTCAAACCCGTTAGGGGAGACCCAGGTGATTTTGTGACACGTCTTGTGAGGAAATATAGTGCCGCCCAAAACAAGCCTACGCGCGTTGCAGAAATCGACAAGCAAATCGCGAATACGTGCTCGGCCAAAACAATCGAAAGTGCATATTTTTGTTCCATTTTAATTTAATTTTTCTATCATTTCGAGTTTCTCAACAAAAACTTCACTTAACCGAATGAAAAGAAAAAACAATTTTTAATTTGTCTGATTAAAAGCCGCGTCAACGGATCTGCCAATTTTTTGTAAACAAATATCTGCCAACCGTGCGAAATGGCAATTTTCAACCTAACATTAATCACTTCTATTGTCGTAGTCGTTTACGACTCTAAAAAAAACGACACGACTGTTTGGTATTGGCGACTGAAAATAAACGACTTTAGTCGCGGCGACGACGATCGACAAATGGCGTCTGAAATGTCAAAAAATGTGGATTGTATTTTTAGACGACGATTGTCGGTATTGCGTGAGGCATTTTGTGACGACGTTTGTCGTGGAAATGATACATTTCTGTCGTCGACTATTTTGCGCACGACTGTGTGATAATGTGTTAAAAAAAGTAAGTATGTGTACTTAATTTTTAGTTAACAAAAAGACAATTATAGTTATTTTGCAGAATGGAGATAACAAATAAAACGCAATTTCTGCATTTAGTGAACGAAATGCAGAAAAATATTCCGTTGGCAAAATCGTTCACAATGGGCCTAACAAAAAGTGATGTTAATCGGCAATGGGACGACATAGCCTTATCTCTGAATTGTCTTGGACCACCTTCGACTTCGATAGTCTAAAAAATACATTTAAAATCTGAAAATAATTGTTATTAACACAATGTATGAAATTTAAATTATTTCTACCACCCACTTAATGTCGGGCAAATCCAATGGATTGGATTTGGTTCGAATTTCCTTTCTTAACTTCACCAGCACTTTTTTCTGGTTTTCTTCTTCGTAACTGCTTTCAAAAAACATTTCACACTATTCATTTTTGATTTGATTTATTAAATAATTAACCAAGTCACAAACAAAACACCAGACAAAATATAAATTCGTCGACTGAAATGTCAAATCCCATGTGTCATAGTTTGTGGAATGTATGTGGGATGTGAGAGTTCAGAGATTCTAGTCGTTTCAGTTACGCAATACCAAATTCCAAACGACTCGACACGACAAACGTCGCCAGTCGTTTGCGACAGACGACGACGAGGCACGAGTACGATAACTTAGGCGCCAAGAATTGATAACGGTTTTTTGTAGAGGAGTTAAATATAAGCGTTTTTTACTATGGGAGGGGGGGGTCTATCTGGCTTCGTTTAGGCGGGAGGGGTAATTAAAAAAAATGAAACATAAAATGAAAATAAAATATTAAAAAACAATGGCAACGCCTTCAATTAAGGATTTTAGGATTTTGAAAGCCAAGAGTCCGTTCTTTCAAATTATTTTTAAATCAAGTTATTTTTATTAACAGTTTTTGAAAAAAATGCTTTCAAATTTGAAATTTAAGGAAAAAAATTAAAAAAATTGTATGTTGATTTTATCAATATTGAGAATATAGATACTTAATTTGTTTGTAGTTTTTACTGTCTAAATCAATTCTTAATCGAACACTGAAAACTAGATTGAATTATGTCTTCTAATTTTTGAGAAAATGGAAAATTACTTTTATATGTCACACGCTTAGAGTACAAATTGTTACCTTTGCACCTTGAAATGAGTATGGGGGGCATGCTGCCCCCCTGAAACCCCCCTGCTTGGGGTCACTGTTGGAATTTGGGATGGGTGCAAGGCTGAGTATATTCTAACTTTCTTTTAATTATATTAGTTTACCCAATGTCAACAAGAATCTTCAGTAACAGTCTCTGGCCTAAAAGTTCACATCATAGACAAAATATTGCTGATTTGCAATATAGACAATTTAGAAGAGATTCCTAGCTATGAAAAATGCTATAATACTTTGTTGTTAGTGTTGCCATTGATTTTTAATATTTTATTTTAATTTTAAGTTTCATTTTTTTTTTAATTACCCCTCTCTCCTAAACGGAGCGAGATATACCCACCCTCCCATAGCAAAAAATGCTTGTATTTAACCCCTCTACATATGTCCATCAATAGTTTTCATCGCCAAAATTATTGTACTCACCACAATTTTTGTCCTTAAATTTCAAGTTTGAAATTGTTTTTTTCAAAAACTATTAACAGAAATAACTTGATTTAAAAATAATGTTCAGGAACAGATTCCAGGCTTTCAAAAATGATATAGTCTTTTATTATAAGTGTTGCCATTGTTTTTTAATAATTTTTTTTTATCATTTTAAAATCCCCGACGACGACAATAGGGGTGATTGTCAGACAAATGTGTTTCCAGTTCAACCGTTCTATATACAATTTCATTTTCAGAGTTAGGGGCACATCCTGGCAATCGTGTGAACTGACAATATAACATTATAAGGTAGTTCGTTAGTGTCAGGTCATTTGCAGGTACTCTGCCTTGTTTCAACTCTGAAAATTCTGCAATACCTATTATTAATTAATTAAAGTGCATAGGTATTAAAATTTAACAAAATTTCCATTTTAATAAATTAGATTTCGGGGAAAGCACCAAACCATAATATACACAAACCAGTTGATAAGTAGTTTAATAAGTTACACTATTTGCTTAGTTTATGCATGAACCACTCATGCTATTTACATAATCTGAATCTAGTGCGTTCTGGACATGGAATGGACTTCATTAATCTGTATACTCTACTCTGTTTGTGGTACGAACATTGTGAGTGTTTTCAGAAGCTAAACAAAAAGACTGAACGATTATCCGCCGAAACCACATCGTTATGCAATTATACCTTCACAGAACTCATGGAGAACATACTCGTATAGTTTATTTTCGAAATAAAACGCTTCATGGCTTGTGGTTGTGATCATTCGTTTATATAGTTACTAAGTCAACAATTTGCAATAATAATACCGTATGTCACAAATGAAATGCATTCAGAAAAATCATTTCATTGTTGGTCAACAAGTTGAATCAATTTATTTCCAAAATATTATCGCAGTCATAAAAAAAAGGAGAGAACAATCAGATTCCAATAACTGTTGGCGATTTTTCATTGTTCAAACAAACACGATGACCAAATAACCGATATTTCTTGCCCACATCCGATTTCGCCCGAAGGACGTTTGTGTGGCGTAAATTAAATTTTATTCCTCCCCATAGGAGGCGATAAAACGATTTTTCGCTTCATTTTTGGCAGATTTAATTGCTTTTACCCTCGCGCATAAATTGTGTTGTTATTTTTTTCCCCGCCCATCGTTTACAATGATTTTTAAAGGCGTGATGCTGCTGTTGTTTGTTGGTGTTATCAACAAATTTCCAAGGCTTCATTAAAGAGGTGCCTATTATTTGTATATATTATGTTTCCCGCTCCCTATACGCGCATACCTATAGATGCAGGATTCTTAATTAAATAAAAGTTAAAGGCATCATTTAACGTTATTCAGCTTAATTCAGCTTACATCTTGCCGTTTTGCTATTCTTTAATCAAGCATCGCGCACATCGTATGCATAGAAAATGTCTGTCGTATACTTAATTACAATTAAATTGCCTTTACGAAACTACTCCCCATATACCAAAGAGAGATCAAGATGTGTGCGAAAATTAATGAAAATCATTTTCAGTTACTTCTCTGGCATTTGTTTGCCAAAGTTGTACGCTTTTCTGAGCTGAGTACGTGCAGATACGTATATGTGTAATTTTGTGTATAGGATATACGTACACACTCGTGCATAGGAATTTTATGTAAATTTTAAGTTAATGTTCTCTGCTGACTTTACCCACAGAGTTCCATTTAATGCGAAGGACAAATATAGGTAAAGTAAACTGATGTAATCGGGACACACACATAGTCCTAGACAAAGGAAAACTTTTGTATTTGCGTTTCTCTTCATTCAACAACTTGACACTCGCATTCATACGAAATGAATTCAACTTGAATGCAATAGGATCGGAGGGGGAGAGAGGATACCTATCTATTCCAAGGAAACATACGAGAAGATGCGGAGCTCTTTTGGAATTTTGATTTGACTATATTTGATGTGGTATGTATAAGCCCTTCCATCTGTGCAAAGTGAATGAATTTAAACGAGAACTCTTTGAATTCAAAGGAGTATGCTGCTTGAATGCAGAATTATCCATGGACATGGAATGTAACGACTTACGGTATGTTAATAAGATGAGTTGTTAAAAAGATTCCATTCCAATGTGTATTTATGACCACTTTAAAATGGGCACTTTAAGGGGAAACAAAACTAAGCATTTACTTGACTAGCCTAGGATTAGCAGGCAAGGCGGAGCGGTGCCTCTTCAATTGCCGTCCTGCGGGATATAAAACCACACATGACAAGAAGATTTCAGAGGAATAGAGAGGCGGAAAAGAATTATAACTTTTAAAAACCTTAAAGAAATAGGCAAAGCTTCAAAACATATATCAAGAACAACCTACAAATTCTGACACGCTACCTAATAGTAAAGCTAAGGAAACACCTGAGCAAGTCGAAGATCTCTGCACATTTTGAAATGATAAGATGATTAAGCAGCTGAAGTACATACACGATACCCAATAAGTGGCGTTAACAATCAAAACGGTGCTAAAGTAAATTTTTTTAATATAATGGAGTGTGATATACCAAAATTTGCATATCAAAGCGAGTTATAGATGTTGGAAAAATGTCACATAATTTCGGATTTTATGTGCGCGCATTCACCCAGGAATTTCAGATCGATATACACCACCTTTTTATCGGTTTTAAAGTAGCATGATATCGTATATAGGGACGAGCTATACAAAGCCTTGTCACGTTTCGGCAGTCCTGCCAAACTCGTCCGTCTGTGCAGGAGGAGGTTGAAAAAATCCAGCTACTCCATCAAAATCGGCAAAAAAGATCACAGAGCCCTTTAAAGACTAAAAAGGTTTGAGACAAGGCGATGCCCTATCGTGTAACTTTTTTAACATCATCGTTGAAGCAATTGTACGAAACTCACAAGCCAACAGTAGAGGTACAATTTTCAGATGTCAGTTCAACTGCTTGCATATGCTGACGATATTGACATTATCGGAAGATCGCAGCGAGCTGTCAGTGGCGCATTGTTGTTTGGCGGGTTTGGCTGTAAATTAGGTCAAATCGGAGTATATGCTGTCAACGAGAAAGGATTCTGAGCATCGACGACTCGAACGAAACGTCACGATGGACAGATACAACTTCAAAGTAGTTAATGACTTTGTCTACCTGAGCTCCACTATCACTTCGCTAAATGACATCAGCGCAGAGATCAAACGAAGAATCACTCTTGCCAATCGCCGTTTCTTCGGGCTAAGAAGGGATTTAAGACGTAAAACCCTCTCCCATAGAACCGAGGAGATATTATATAAGACCCTAAACATACCGATCCTACTGTATGGTGCAGAAGCATGGAACTCTGTCGAAATAGTATGAAAATGGGATGAGAGAAAGATCTCCGGACGATATTTGGTCCAGTTTTTATCGATGGAGTGTGGAGGAGAAGATTTATTGACTTTATGGGCTGTACAGCGACGTTGACCTGGTCAAAAAGCTGAAGATACAATGGCTGAGATGGCTGGGGCATGTGGAGCGTATGGACATACACGGATCAGCCCGACGAGTCTTTGAGTTTTCCTCTGAGGGACAACTTAGCAGAGGAAGACCCAACTTTAGTCTATGACCCAACCTTAAGTATCGTGCACAATTGCAGGGTGACCTCAGCCAACTTGCTGTGCGTAACTGGAGACAGCCAGCTAGGGACCAAGCTGGCTGGATGGGCTAGTTGGTTGAGGCCGTGGTCCACCCCGGCCGTATTGAACGCGTTTCGAGTACTAAAGACCTTGTTGATAACCCAATTGTTAAAGTATCCTTTTTCACTGAGTAAGTCAACTTGTCTGATTTTGAAAAATCTGTTGTTTGTTGATTGGTCAAATATGTTTTCAGCTAAATTGCGCAACAGATGGCTTAAAACGTTTATTCCCTCGTTTATAGCACATTGAACGAACTCGGCGTCGGCATCAGAAACGATTAACGTGACTGACATCAATGGGAGCGATCATTGCAACAGCAACAACCATAGCAGAAACGAGTACAACAGTGATAGTTGCGATGGAGTGAAATAACATTCGCAGAATTAAAGCCCGCGGGTCTTATTTCCCAAAAAAAAAGAAATAACACACGTGGACCTTAATTCCACGAGTGTTATTTCACTCATTCACTGCACCGATACTGAGAGTGGCAGTAGCAAAAGAAATGACATACAACAATACTGTAATGCAACATTTGATGACATGCATATTTCGTCGCACTCAGTAGGTACATTTGGCACCAAGAAAAAATGTACAAAGTTAAATAAAGTAGAGCGAGGAACACGCACTCTACCGTAGCACAAGGACAAGCGGCGATCAACTATCTACAACTATCCTTAAGATTTAAGAGGCTTGTACATTCAAGCTGATTGCATCGACTTCGAAACTAATGCGATGCAAACAAAGCGAAGTGAACGACCGTCCTAGACATCTCGATTTCTATTCCATTCAACTTCGGATAACCGAATTCGTAGAATCTAATTTTTCTAATTCTATAGAATTCAGTTTTATTTAATCCATTACTACCAAGTGCTCCACAAGTTTGTTATTTGGATTCTGATTCGTCAGATCTTTTCTACCAAAAAGTCACTTTTTTAGGGAATCGGGAGATTATCAAATTTCCTTACGAATTTGGCGACTTTTCTGATGGTCGTGATATTTTGTAGATCTTATGAGGATCCAGAGTATCTTCGAAGAAACTGAGTTTCCATACAGCTAAATAATCGTTTAATAAACCAACGCCTGAGTTCGAGAAATATTATCATTCACTCCTAGCAATGTCCTTCAGTTATTAATTTCAAGTATTTTCAGTGGGACGAATAAACAAAGAACAACATTAACGATGGTGGTATTAAATTACTCGTATTTTTGCCACAAACTCACATCACACACACGTCTTAATTGTTGCAATTCACATTATTTTGAACGGAACTAAAGGGTCCGCCAAATAACTTTTTTTTTTAAATGCTGTAAAAAAAAACTACTGAATATTTTCTCAAATTTCTTTTTTATTTGAAAGTACAATCCTTTCGGTTAATAATGGAAAATAATTTCATTCAAATGGCTGCCTCGGCTGGCCATGCAGTAGCCTACACGTTAGGGTCCAATTTTTAAGCACATTATCGATTGTGTGCAGCTGTATTTCACCAATGGCTTCACGAATATTGTCCTTTAAAGCGTCAATTGTCTCTGGCATGTCGGCGTAACAGTTATCTTTTACGGCACCCCACAAATAATAGTCCAACGGTGTCAAATCGCAGCTCCGCGGTGGCCAAACGACATCAGCTCTGCGGCTGATAATGCGATCTTCGATCGCAGGCCCACTTAGCAAAGCGAAAACGCATTGGATGGTCAGTAGTCAGTTGGCTTCAACTCCTGAACCAATTGGACTTTGTATGGCGTCATACCAAGGTCTTTATGCAAAATTCGTCTCAATTGATGTTGATGGCGCTTCACGCACACTTTCTGCCACAGCAGCAATTTTCTCGGGTGTACGCACTGTTTTTGGCTTTTCACGCTTTGGTTTATCGATGAGGATGCCAGTTTCTTTCACTTTTTTCACAAGATAACGAACATACGGAGCTGACGGTGCTTCTCAACTTCCAAAATCCGTACGCAATTTTCGCACACATTCTGCAACATTACCATGATTTTCAAAGTAATGTCGCAATATTTCCCACCGTTGTTCAAGCGTATACACAACCATATTCGTTCAGCGGAAGGATAAAACTAATTATCTGTCAAATCAGACATGAGCTAAGTGTTACCATTCGCGAAATAAGCACCAGTTGAAATAAAAAACGTTAGATGGCGGACCCTTTATATAGTTTCATTCAAGTTTAAAACCCTATTAGTAATTACATTATCCTCCTCAAGGATATTCCATTAAATATACAGAATTAAAATGCCTCAGCCATTCCGAGTGTGTCATCCACCTTCATAATTCTCTGCCTTTGGAGAAAATTTAGTCCGAAAAGGGAAATCAAGCAAGAACATAATATTTTCATAGAAAATGACGGAGAATTTGTTTGCCGGCCCCAAGGGTATGTATCATGATTGAACGAAAGATATTTTTCATGCGCCTACAATATCTCAAGGTATGGTCGTCATCGTTCCTTCCCATCCTTATTTTCGAAATTGTTGTCATCCATTCTTCTTTGTATGTACACATTTTTTTGTTGTGCATATTCTCCGTGTATATACATAAATCCTCTATGTCATTCAACAAGAGATCTTCTGGATGATGAAGGATAAAGCTATATAAAGAAGTTATCCTTCCCATATACACAAAGCGTATTTTTGTATACACGCAGGTTATTTTTGTCTTCGGTCGCTCTAGCTTACATTTTGATTAATTTGTTGATGGAAGCTCAACGGTGTTATTTGTATGCGTATTCAGCTCAATGTCATGACTCGGATCGGATTGGATAAAGGAAGCCGTGTGCGAAGTTCAAGGGGCTTGCAGTCTATTGATTAAGTCATAAAAAAAATAAATTCAAAGGCTACAGATGTATTGAACGAAGAATAGAACTTTGTGTTCAAACGAAATTAAAAGAACTCAATTTATTCAAAACTAGACTTAAGAAAGATGGCAGTGGCAACTTTTTAGAATTTTCCATCGCTTATTCTTTTTTGGAAAAGGTGTTCCATTAATCTATGTTTTAAAAGATAAAGAGACAAAGAATGGGTAAACCTCATCATCATCATCATTTCATTGGTCCACTTGTTAATTAAGAGAGTCGCGGATGTATGCTGCTTAAGTAGACCCTTCATAAATCAAGGTCTAGCACCACCGACTCTAAGTCATAAAGGACGATCACTACACGGCTATAGGAGAAATTTCAGACTCGATATAACCAACTCATCCTGGGTCTACATAGGGACGCCTTTGCTTGATTGCACGGACTCCATATAGCACGGACTCCATATAGGATGGAATCCAAGTTGGGGGCAAGAGTTTAATGTGTAAGTAAACCTGAGATGCATAGACCATTTCGGCCAGAGAGGTAGCTTTTCGACATTGAGTTCCTCATATATTCTAGTGTTCCTTAAACGATCTCTTTAATCACACAACGAATTTAATTTTCTCCGCTTGTTCCCACGATTTCATTCTTTCGGTCATTATTATTTTATTTTTATGATTTGGCATAAATTCACAAAACAATTCCCCTAAAAAATGCGACACTTCTTGTAGCAACATAACCATGTACTCTGATAATCATATGGCCATAAAAACCATGGGTCTGCCTCAGTGAAGTCAAAAAGGGAGTCAAATAATGCAAAAAATACTTGGATGAATTAGCATAATTCGCTTCTGGACAGCGGCGTATATGACGGGCGAACCTTCAAGAAATCGATCAAAACTACACGCATTTTTGGCCATACAGTCTGTAACAACTCCACTGAGTATGCTTTTATATAGAACCCTTAAGCAGAATATCTCTATACTGGATATCTAAATTCATATTCGGACTGAGCCACAAAGTCATTCGTATAATAAATGTACTCACGGTAGGCATTACTGGACACAGTGCTCATTATTGGACACAGTATAGTCATTACTTGTCACTGTGTGATAAGCTTACACGCAGAACATGTGACCATACTGCATAACGATTATTGCAGAACTTGTCGAAACGTGGAAGAAATAGAATCTTTCCATCACCTGCTTCGCGAATGTCCAGCCCTCAAGAACAGCAGACTGAGGATTCTCAACAGCTACTTTTTTGATGGACTGGAGGATCTGGAAGAACTTGGATCTTGAAGAGTTGCTGAGATTCATACTTATTCTGATAGATAGATGTTCTTCATCGCCTCATTTACTCCTAGGACAAAATCTGGACACAATAGAGCTATTAAGAACACATGCGATTCATATATATCGGACAGTAGTTTAATTTGGTCTCCAAAATGTATCAAAAAGACGGTTCTCGCAATAGGCACAATTGACCCAACTGATTATGTAAATGAGGCTGTGGCAACTGCCAAAAGAGCACCTACATATTTACCTACCTAACCTAGTACCTATATTAGGAGGTCGCTGGCCAGAATGGAAGCGCCGGTGTACCTGCGGAACATAGTTCCAAATTACTTTGCTGATAGAAAGTTAAGGTATCAGACTGACAATGGAGTTAAGTACTACAACGTTACAGCGGGAGTACCACAAGGCTCCGTTCTTTGACCTGTCCTGTGGAATATAATGTATGACGGAGTCCTGTGACTAACGCTGCCTCAAGGAGTTAAGGTGATCGGTTTTGCTGACGATATCGCTGTGATAACGGTGGCTAAACACATCCATGAGAGAGATTCCGCTACGGATGAAGCAGTTGCCAGAATCAAAAAATGGCTGCAGTCCGCCGGCTAAGAACTTAGAACAAGACCGAGGCTATCTTGATAACCAGCCGAAAGTCTGTGGAATTTGTTGTTGGGAATCAAACCTTTAGGAGTCTCTAATGTACCTAGGGGTAATGCTCGACAACAGTCTAAAATTTAAAACGCACATCCAGTACTCCAGCAGGAATGCTACACAGATATTCCAGAAGGATTCTACTATCCAGAGCGGTCAGTTCAATACTTCTATACGCTGGACCGGTCTGGACGGGGGCTCTAAAAACAAATGAAACAAGTAGAAAGGTCTCGTCGCATACTCTGCGCAATGCGAACAATAAGGAGATTTTGAACAATCTCGAATGAAGCAGCCTGCGTTATATCGGGAATGGTCCCCATCGACATTCTTGCCAGCGAGATGCAAAGGATATCATCTACCTTAGGCAAACAGCCAACCGGCAAGAGGTCCCTAATAGAAGGGTCAAAGTAGAAGAGAGGGAAACATTGATGACACTATGGCAAGCCAGGTGGGATAACACGGCAAAAGGTAGATGGATACACAAACTGATCCCTACCATCGAGGTCTGGACAAAAAGAACAAACGGGGACTGCAACTACCAACTTACGCAGTTCTTATCGGAGCACGACGGCTATCGAAAGCTCGCCTTTCTGTCCAGAATGCCCATCAGACGAAGAAGAAGATACGAACCACGCAATGTTACAAACCCTCAAAATCTAATAAGACATATGTTAATGTCGGAAGATGACTAGCTGGAGGTATGCTCCTTTATAACGAGTGTACACGAAGAATTAAGGAGACTTGAAAGGCTTAGAAGAGCCGAAATGGTGGACTCAGAGGATTTAGTATGAGTTGTTACCCAGCCCCGCGAAGTAATACCTAACGGCAGTTCCGCGGGGAGAGTGGTTGAAGGAAATAGTGTGTGAATTAGAACATCAGACGCACTCCTGGCATCGATTATTCGGATTTGCGAATCGATGAAACACGTTCTTAAGCCATTTAAACGTTTTGAGCAGTCAAGTCAAGGAATTACAAATTAAGTCAGTAAATAAATCAATAAATGGAAACTGTGGATCCACATCCACAATTATAGACCTCAGCAAACTTCATTGGATTAGATTCATTGATTTTTGTTTTCGCTCTTTTGTAATACTTTTAAATGATTTTATATCCTTTAAACAACCTCTACCTAGAATAATTAAATTTAAAAAAAAGTGCTTCGCAAATCTTTGCAATTTCCTGGCCAATTAAATCATGTAGAATCTCTTGTAAGTATTTACAATTCATTTCGTAAAGGAAATGCCAAAGCATCAAGTCAATTCGATAACGCTTTACTTTCGCTGTTAATAAATCCACTGTGGGGGTTTTTCCCCCTCCTTTCTAGGTTCATAAATTAATTTTTTATCACCACATTAGCGAACGTTGTGCGCTTGTCCTTATTGTAATAAATCTGCTACTTAGGGATGACGTTAATGCGACAATATAAAATATTTACAATACGGATTTTTATGTCAATAAAAATTGAAACAACGCTTCCGTTCTGCGCGGTGTGGCTTAGAGTTGGGTCGATAATGACGATGTGGATGACAGCTCTTTTGAGATATTATATAATAATGTCATCCATGAGAGATGGACAATTTTTTCTTCCCACCTAGACATGCCTGTCTTTGAGAGAAAATTCATTTATGAAAACTTCAAACCGCAATAAATCTCGAAACCGCATTCCGTAACTATTGCCATATGTATAACTCCTTCCAGCCATTATTGAATGCCATTTCCAGTTGTCCACAATTCGCAAACTTTCTGTTCATGGTAATTATATAAAAGTCCTCATATGACAAGCAAAAACTTTCAAAAGACTCACTGGATTTCTATTCCACGAAACAATTTAAGGAATAATTTTCTGATTGAAGGTTAGCAAAAGTTATGACTAAGAACTTTTCTCAAAGTCTGCCAATTGCAACACAATTTCACTGGTCTTGCCCCAGCTCTGTGGAAAGCTAGCTGTCCATTAACCCCTAAACCCTATTCATATTCTCCCAAAAAGGGGGGAGTCCTGAAAACTTGTACATTCCGAAAGGAAATCCAACAAAGGACAGCTACAACAACTACCTCCCGGGAGATTGCAAAACGTTTTTTTTTTTCGAGAAGGTTAGACTTGTTATAAATTTGTCGTGTGAGAGTGTGGGAAATTGCCGGAAATATTTTGTAAAACTTTTACAATATGCTTCATTCAAAAATATTATAGAAAACTGCAAACATTTAGAGTCATATCTATAGTATAGAAAGATCCCTAAGGATCATACCTCCTGTTTAACTATATAAATTCAAAAGAAGTAGGCAAAGCATAAAGGCGTGAAACAAGCTTTCAGCATAAAGTGTTGTTAACAAGATGTGTCCTTGTTCTTCTTACTGATTGGCGCTTTCTTTCTGAGAAGAAATGAAATTAGTTTCACCATTTTCCGGACATCATTTTCCCTGATAGACCTCATTATAAAGGGTAAGAGGTGAAATCCTCTTCCGTGTTTTGTTGTTAATTATTTTCAGTGTTCTGCAACTTTCACTTTGTGGGTGTTAATCCTGTTGGGGTTGTGATTGTTAATTTACACCTTTACCGTAAACCAAAAAAAAAAAAACACACAATGTTTGGGTTTCCGTATTTATGCGTGGCTGGGGGCGTTACATTTCATGGTTAAGATTTGCGCTAAAAAGAAATTATGCCATGCTTTCTACATAGACATCAGACTGTTCTTCACCGTAGGGCTTAAGGGGCTTTATCGCAAAACACGTGCGTCACTTCGGGGCGCCAAAGGATAAATAAAGTTGTTTTGCAGCTAGGCAAAAACTTATCAAACACAAATAGTCAACAAATTTGTTCTCCAAATGTGCGTCTAATAAGAATTCGCTGACTAGACATCGATGTGAAAAGTTTTGATTGCTACGACAACAACTAGGACATAGTGTTTCAGTTCAAGTTGAACAAATGGATACATGTAACTGTGGGTGTAAGCGATTTTTGGAAATTTTTTTAGCAGCAAAGATGAGCATTTTTACAATTATTAACAAATATATTAAAAGCAAATAATGTACAAGAGTTTGCACACGGAGATGGCTGATGTTGACCCACATTTGACCGCATTCTAGCGATTTTTATTATTTATAGGATTATTTTATTTTTTAGAGGTTTGGTTTTTGAACGGCCAACACTTTTTCTACAGATTGTCAACTTGACAGTTGAAAGTTGATTATTTGTGGTTAGTACGTTTTGCCATTTTACTATGAATAGATTAACGCTAGAACAACGCGCGCGAAATGTCCAAGAATCTTTGCGTCAATGAAGAGCGCTATAGAAACCTGATTTCTGACTTCTTCGTTCCTCAGTTGAATGGCATTGAAGAACTTTGGTTTCCACAAGATGGCGCACATACCACACGTCGCGCGACAAAATCAATTCATTGCGGGAAACATTTGCTGAACGGATAATTTCGCGTAATAGTCCTGTGAACTGGACTCCACGATCCTGTGATCTCACCTTTACATTACTTTCTTTGGGGGTATGTGAAGTTAATACTCTGTGCCGATAAACCAGAGACGTTGGACGATTTGGAGGTCAACATTCGCTGTGTTATTACTGATATGCTCATCTACGGAAATTCACCTTTCATTAGGTCCATGTTTCGTAAAATTTGGTTTTAAAATAACGCCGTAATCGGTACGACAAAAATGAATGTTGTTTAATATAATTACGATGATAAGTAGCTAAAACACATTTTGCGTTTCTCAGAACGATCAACAAATTGCACTTCAGCTTACAGTATCAGCACTCACCACATCAACGCCAATCATCTGCCACCTGATCCGAGCAATGTCAGGACAATAACAAAGGAAATGATCCGAAATATCGTCGCCCTCTCAACAAACGTCGCAAAAGCGAAGTGTGCCGTAAGAACGCCAATAAGTTTTCTGTAGTCTACTGAGAGCAGCAGGAATGTCGCAGACTTCTTACTGACTTTCGGGAGCATGCGTTTAGTCTGCCCGCATGGCCGCATCCTGTATAGAACCTTGCCATAAATAATTTTGTTCATTTGAGACCCAATCGTCAATGGAAGCCCTGACCGAGGACGCAAAAAGACCCAGCACAGGTTTTGGTCCCGAGAAATTATCATCTCAGTCTTGCTTATCAATGTCATCGGATATCTCATTTCCAGCAATCCGTGTGTCCTGGGACCAAGACAAGAGTCAAAGAGTTTAGCCATGCGACCGAGTTCAAAGAGTTCTTGCATTCCCGAACGGGTAAGGCCTTAAGGGAAGCTTGACTGTCGCTGCAGACGCAGATACTCCTTATATTCGGCAGCCATTAGGATAGCATAGATCTCCGCTAAAAAATTGTAGCCATATTGCGGTTGGACAGTTGGGAACAGTGTGTGTCAAAATATTTAGTTCAACTTCCAGTTTCATCAATCAATGTTCCAAATTTTACAACTTTAGCTCCCATAAACATCGAGGAATAACATTTACAGACTTTTTTGAATGGGAACTGCTACCCCAATTTTCTAATTTTTATTTTTGTTAACAATGATTTGGACTTTTACGGGCATTTAAAAAAAAATAACCAAATTGGTCCAGCTGTTCTCAAGTGATGGGCTAACAAACAAACAGCATTTCATTTTCACTTAAAATCCTAACACTTTCAATCAAACGGCCTTTAAGTTGCAGTGCTCGTGTAAACTCTATGTCAAGACTACGATGGAGAGGATCGATATGCAAGTCCATCTGTAGCCAGTAGGACAATATCACTGTGGGAGTTTCACAACGGACGGAGATATTGTAGTTTCGTCGCTCCGCTTACTGTTGGTGAGCTAGCTTGAAGCTATCCTCTGCCAGTAGTACGTGGCATTCAGCGAGTGACCAACAGTCAAAATGGGGAGTGGTAAAGGAAAGAAAGTGGGAGCGAAGCTCATAACCAATCTGTGGAGTTTAGGGAAGTCGGTCATGTTATCGAAATTGATGATTGAGATGTTCAACAGGCTAAAGCTATACATATATGTATATCTCCAAACCCGCCGAACCGAATAAGATCAAGTTTACAGACGATCTTATGTATTAGCCCGGGGGTGTTTCCGTGAAGACTGGTTAAAATTTAATAAAGGGGTGTGGCACTTCCCATACAGACAAACATTCAAAATCGTATATCTCGAAAACCACCGAACCGCTTAACCTCAAATTTATAGACAGTATTGGGTATCGGCCCGGAAGTGTTTCTGTAAAGACAGCAACAATGGTCGTAACATATCCCACACAGAAAACAATTTAAAATCGTATAAGTGAACCCAAATACACACTGTCTGGCTTTTATTTCAGTCCCCGCAACTTCGACAGTCGGGTATGTGTTAGCTTGGCTGCATTCGTGCTTAATGACTTATGGACTGGTACTTAGAGTCTAACAAAGTTTTGCACGTGTTCTGCAAATGAGTATCTTTGTATAAGCTTTTCAAAAACTGGCCAAATCTACAATTCGTCTACCTAGTCTGTGCCTTCTGGCTTTCTCCTTTCATAAACTTCCTCTGCAAATTATATCCGAAGAGCGAATGGACGTATGGCCAATACGTCAGCCGTCAGCCCTATCATTTCCATCTATGGTCCTATGGCCGGCAAACCCCAACGCTAACTCAATTGTGCCATTGGTCCCCATGATTTGAGTTGTACCCTTGATCGACTTTTTGTACATTCTCGCCAGTTTGAATAACTTTAGCTGCTGAAATTAATCGCTTCAATGGCTATACTTTTTGGCTAGTAGCAATTGCGTGAAAAAATTACATTAACCGAAATCTGGAGGGAAAGTTTTCATATGCATGTTGCTCTAAAGTTAGTGTGCTGTAGTAATCCTAGAATATACATAATATAACAACTCAGTAAGAACAATAGATATAGACATAATATAGTCTCCCCATATAAAAAAGCTTAAACTTATCCCATTATTTATGTGCCTAAAGCTACACATAGTCTTCAATGGCCTATTCAGCCAGAGACAATTTTTTTTTTTAATTTTTAATTTCAAATAAACTCCCATTGAAAATTCATTAGCCCAAGGAACTTTATATTCAAAAGAATCAATTTGCAGTTTAAAGCAAAAAAAAAGGCATACACACCATCCTAACCACAATATTACACCACCTGACAAGAAGAAGAAGAACAGAGAAAAAAGCACGCCACCATAACGGATAATATCACTCTTATCACGTAATGTCCATCAGAAACATCTGTTATCCTTACCGGAAAGAATAACCAAATAAGGTACCTCCAGTCTCCACTATACCAAATGAACTTCTCTCAAAATCACCTTCCTTTATTTAATAAAGGGTAATCATCATTGAACAGAGATAATGGGATTCTTTAGGTAACATAATAACAAAAAGGACCTCTGACTAACAAAGGAGAACGAAAAACTAAAAGGCAAACTCAATCACTTCCACCTGTGTGCATCATTCAAGGGAGATTATTATTTACAAAGGCAAATGAACTAGAATGAATATTAAGGACACTTACAAGTGTTTGCTCTAATATAAATCAGTGGGTCAGCAGGGCATATAAGGGATCCTTTCTATTATAAAAATATATGCGTGTGTATGTAAGGTAGGTCTGAGAGGAGTTTGCTTTTGTCTTTTTCCTCATCAAAATGGTTCAAAGTTTACCAGTGATTTGAATAATGAATGTGGACTCATTCGGGCGGATAAACATGTTGAAAATAATCATACGGACAGATTGCAAAGGAAAGGTCAACAATGAACTCAAGGGTATAACAAAATTACGGGATTTAATTAATAAATAGTCGTAGGTTGGATATATTGACATTTTGACGTAGACAATTATCTTAAGGGATAAATAGATCCTTTTTCCTATATATGTAGTGTATCTTTTCAGAATGATGTTGATTTATTAGCCCTATTAGAAGAGCATGAGACGAATTTAAAGGAACTAGGCTCGTCCAATGGTCGAAATTCGACCACGTACATTTAAACACAACCATGCAGAATGGCAAATGAATATTCCACTCTGATAGAATTAGACACCGGCCTATGTATGAATACAAAAATAAGGCAACGTTATGACTTACGAAAGTTAGAGATACGTAAAAGAAACGTTCTATATATTTTTTTGAATTTATTTATTTTTTGAAGTTATTATTATTTTTAACACATCTATGAATAGTAAGCCTCAATTTGGTAAATAACCAAATTTAATTGGTTAACATTTTTAGTAGGGTAAATATGTACCACAAACAATAATGTCGGCGATTTGTATATAGATGCAAGGCGCTTTAGTCTGATTTAAAAAATAAGTATGCTCGAATTTATAGTAGGTATCTACAATAGATCGATGCGGTATGGAACACTTATCAACCGCGAAGGCAGCACTTCTTCGAACTGCTTGACCTACAGAACCAGCAAACTTTGAAAACCCCATAGATTTTGGAGAACTTCACTGTACAACATTTTAAGTTGCATTGATTGCATTGACATAATATTAATATCGCATGCTTCCCTTTCCAGTCTTTTTCTATGAAACAGTAACAAAAGTATAAGTATACTATGTATTTGAGAATAGGCAAGAAAAAAATATATTTTGATTAAAAACTTTTCCAAAGAACGTGCATATAAGCAATATAGCATAAACTTACCTCGAGGTTACATCGCGTTTTGAGGTAACAGAGAAAATTCTTACAGTTTTATTATAAAGATACACATTTGTGGGCGCAGTAGCTCATTGGTTAGTGTTTCGGACTACTGTGCGAGGGGTCCCAGACACCCAGCTTCGATCCCCGGAGAAACACAAATAACATCTTAACGTTTTTTCCATTGCGCCACCTCTCCCGAAGGTCTGACAAACATCCGAGAGTATAAATGTAATGAAAAAGCTTCTAAATTTAGCCGTTCGGACTCGTCATAAAATTTTAGGTCTCTCCCATTCGTCCGAAAAATTAAAACACACACAAAACGAATAGTTGTGAGAAACCTAGGGAGCCTATACGGACCTGATGCGCCGTCTATCTATATATATAAAAGAAAGTTGAAAATATGTTTGTCCGTTTATAACTCGAGTTTGGCTACACCGAATTTGATGATTCTTTTTTTTCTGGAAAGGTATTATTTTGTAGCAGGTTTGTATGTGAAAAAAATTGGATAAAGGGGCGTGGCACCGCCCATACAAAAATCGTGGTATATCTCGAAAACAACAAAACCGATTGAGCTCAAATCTTAATAAAATCATTGTTTTCCTGTACGAAGGCTATTCTGTGAAGTTTGGTCAAAATAGGACAAAGGGGCGTGGCACCGCCCATACAAAAAAACATTCAAAATCTAATATCTCAAAAACCACCAAATCGATTGAGCTCAAACTTACAGGATAATCTTAGGTATTGGCCGTAAAGTGATCCTGGGAAGATTGGTGGAAATAGGACAAAGGGGTGTGGCACCGCCCATACGAAAACCACCAAATCGATTGAGCTCAAACTTACAGATGTTCTTAGGTATTGGCCGTGGAGGGTTCCTCTGAAAATCGGTCAAAATCGAGCAAAGGGGCGTGGCACCGCAAAAACAAAAAAAAAAAACATTCAAAATTGTATATCTCGAAAACCACCCAATCGATTGAGCTCAACCTAACACATAATCTTAGGTATCTTAGGTATTGGCGTGGCACCGCCCATACTAAACACCGAAAACCACCAAATCGATTGACCTCAAACTTACAGATATTCTTCGGTAT
The DNA here is from genome assembly GCA_955612985.1 of Cheilosia scutellata. Classification (NCBI taxonomy): domain Eukaryota; kingdom Metazoa; phylum Arthropoda; class Insecta; order Diptera; family Syrphidae; genus Cheilosia; species Cheilosia scutellata. Next base: position 14,684,020 of record OY015313.1, on the reverse strand, counting down.
TGGCCTTGGAGGGCTCCTCTGAAAATCGGTCGAAATCGGGCAAAGGGGTGTGGCACCGCCCATACAAAAAAAACATTCAAAATCTTATACCTCCTAAAGAAAAAACGGCTCCATGAAATTAGGCCCCAATGAAAAAAGGCCCCAAAAATAAATGAAAAAAGGCCCCAACAATTGGGGCAATATTTCATAATGAAAAATGGCCCCATTCCATTTATGAAAAATTGCCCCAAAAAAATGAAAAATTGCCCCAAAATAATAATTGGCAAACAAAAACAAAACGTATTATGAAATTGTCATTGTTTTGGAGCCTTTTTGCGTTGTTTTGGGGCCTTTTTGCATTTTATTGGGGTGATTTTTCATTTAATGGAAATTGTTTGAAGATCATTTGGGGCATTTTTCATTTTCTTATTTTGGTATCAAAACAAAAATCTACTAGAAGAAACGCGAATTATACCGTTGTTACAAGGGCAGGTCGTTACAGCTTTCAAGGAGTAAATAACTTACTGACAATTGAATTTGTGAGTAGGTACACATCGATCAGTTTATTGACGAAAGTGCGCGCGAATTCCTAACTTGTATTTTCTTAATTTTGTTATAGCTTAAAACCTGTTCAGATTTAGAAATAGCTTTCAATTTAAGCTGTAGAAAAGCCAGCTCGGTTTTTGAAATAACTTTTATTTTAGCTTTAGAAAATTCGCGCGAATTTTGAACTTTTATTTTCTCAGATTTTCTAAAGCTTAAAGCCTTCTCAGTTTTTGAAATAACTTTTAGTTTTAGCTTTAGAAAATTTGAGAAAATAAAAATTCGCGAGAAAATAAATTCGCGCGAATTTTGAACTTTTATTTTCTCAAATTTTCTAAAGCTTAAAGCCAGCTCGGTTTTTGAAATAACTTTTAATTTTAGCTTTAGAAAATTCGCGCGAATTTTGAACTTTTATTTTCTCAGATTTTCTAAAGCTTAAAGCCTTCTCAGTTTTTGAAATAACTTTTAGTTTTAGCTTTAGAAAATTTGAGAAAATAAAAGTTAAAAATTCGCGTGAATTTTGAACTTTTATTTTCTCAAATTTTCTAAAGCTTAAAGCCCAAAATTCGAAAATTTAATTTTCTCAAATTTTCTAAAGCTTAAAGTCAGTTTTTCCTTACTTACTTACTTAGATGGCGCTACAGTCCGGGGAGGACCTGGGCCTCAATCAACACGCCTCTCCATTTAACCCGATCTTTGGCTATTCGCCTCCATCCAGTTGCGCACTTCAACTTGGTTGAGGTCCCCTTCCACTTGTGCCCATCGCACCTAAGGCGAGGTGTTCCTCTACTGCATTGTCCCTCCGGGTTAGAATCGAAGACACTTCATGCCGGAGCGTTGGTGTCCATTCCCTCTAGATGTCCCAGCCATCTTAGACGACTGATGCCACCTCAGTGTTTGAAATAATTTTTAAATTTAATATTCGCGCGAATTTTCAACTTTTATTTTCTCAAATTTTCTAAAGCTAAAATTTAAGCTTTACAAACAGTTACAAAGAGGTTTTTACCTTTTCTTGAATATTTGTTGTAATTCATGGTTTTCATTATGTTTGGGGTATATATCATTCTTTTGGGGTGATATTTCTTAAGAAGATCCCAATATTTAGAATCGATTTTAACATATTTTTCGCGTTTTTCATTGAGTTTGGGGCCATTTTTCATTCTTTTGGGGCAATTTTTCATTTTTTTAGGGTGATATTTCTTACAAAGGCCTCAATATTTAGAATCGATTTTAATTTGGGGCATAATTGCACAAAAAAAATGAAATTTCACCCCAAATTATTAATGAAAAAAGGCCCCAAAAAAATTAAAAATCACCCCAATCCTACTACAAAACGTTGTTGTTGCTTACTATATAAATTTTTGGGGCCTTTTTTCATTTATTTTTGGGGCCTTTTTTCATTGGGGCCTAATTTCATGGAGCCAGAAAAAACATCTTCTATGGGGTGAAATTCGATGACGTTATATCTCGATAACCGCCGGGCCAATTTTTATCTTTCTCTTTATATTTTGTTCGTATTGCTATATTTCAGGTATAGGCAGAAAGAAAATTCCACCAAATCGATTTAGAAAGAACATTATTATCTAAGACCTATAAGCAATACAATTCTTGTGCACGGGCAAAGCCGGGCGAGTACAGCTAGTTTTATATATAAGGGTCACGGCCACGGGTGTAGGATAAAGTGAACTCCCAATCCCAATAATTTTCAATCTTAAAATCACTGGAGTAGATACTTCCTCAAACGGAGCAGTCCATTCACGCCAAATGCAAATCTTTGGTTAGACTCTGAGACATGGTTTGACCAGGCTTTAATTGCCCTGTTCTCGATGACTTTGGGTCGATTCTTTGAAATGTTGGATTGAGCAACCTGAACCAGAGATCCTTATAGTCATTAGACGGGATAAATTTGAGCTGTTAAATTAGGTACATGCCACAGAATTATGTCTTCATATTTAATTGATTTTCTGTTTTCGTAAATGCCACATATGGCCCCATTAATATCGCCTTCCAATAACTCACAAACCTACAACACTTATGGTCTAATTAAAACGTACCCAGCCACATAACAACAAACTGGAAATATCTCTATCTTCACGTGTTGTAATTTATTTATAGTTCTAACACCAGATATACCTATGTATCGACTTCATTCGTACAGTTACAATCTACATTACATACTCAACTTATATACGTTTGAACTGAGATGACTATACCATACCACATAATAGAGGTATACCGTATACCGTATGCCACCAACGTTGCAATACCAAATACTATTTCGTTCAAATGTGGAACAGCTGGACTTATCCTTAACTTTGTATTGAGTAATCTAAATTGATATCGATTGAAATAGAAGATTGCTTTGATGATGTCGTATCTATGAATAGCATATTGTGTTAGATGAGTGTTTGAGAATTAAAGCAGTCAAATTGATTGATAAAAGTTACAAAAAAACATTTTTTTTCATAGAATCTGATGCTCACGATATGACGATGCAATACATCTCTTTCTTTCTGTAAAAAGAAGAAAATCCAAATACTCGCCGCAATCTTTAAAATAAGTTGTTGCCAATTACGCCACTAAGAAAGGTGACACTCTGTATTCTGCCTCTACATGTAATGTCCATGGTCCAAGCCGCACAGCCACATGGGATATGGCCTGGCCACACTACATGAAACCCAATCGATTGTAGTATATCTATAATAATTTGGATGTGCGCCCACCACTCAAAGATGAAACACAATCGTTTTTTGATTTTGTTCGCATTTGACTAAATAAGATCTGTTTTTAATTTACTGTAACTCAGTCTATGGATGTAGCACAAAGATCAATGAAAGCTCATAATACTCCCAAGAATATTTCCTAAAAACAGTTTCAAGCCTTTTAATTTCGATTTGGCAAGCTGAATGAAGTAAAGTCATATCAAAAAAAAAAGTTTCACCCCTTTTGACCACTTAGAGGACGATTTTTCTAAAATACGTTCTTATCGAACGTCTTCAGCATTAGCATGAACCTAAAAAATTGCCAAGTTTGAAGTTTCTACGTCCTGGGGACAAATTTCTAGATTTTTGGTTTTGTCCTAACTGATTGGTGATAGAGGTGGTCAACCCAAATAGTAGGAGCTAGGGAGCTTTAATTTTGAAACAAATTTCTTTTTGTGACCAAAGTGCCTTTCTGCCAACAATTTCTGCAGAAGATGTATGGACAAGGAATGGGAAGAGACTATTTTTCATCTGCTATGCACGTGACCTCTCGCGAACATCTGACAAACATCCGAGAGTATGACTGTCCTGAAAAAGCTTCTCAATTCAGCCGTTCGAACTCGGCATAAATCTCTAGATCCCTTCCATTTGTCCCAAAAATAGACTCACACAAATGAATGGTTGCGAGAAGCTAGGCCTAGGGTGTCTACCCGCCTGTTGCGCCACCTATTTATTTATTTTATTTATTATGAACGTGGCTAGGCCTCTTCTAAGGAAACTATACCTCTCAGAGAATAATTCTTCAACAATCTCGGTGAACTTGCTAATACAAGCATAAGTTACCTCCAACGCTTTATTCTTAGCTTCTGTTGGTTCAAACGAGTAGGTGTGAGATTATTCGATCCTGTGCGGCCTGCCACCCCAACCTAACCTAACCTAAGCTATGACCAAAGTGAGCAAAGTGTTTTTTCTTCTTCTCCTGATGTTTCGCATTTATGTTAGCTAGTTGTATAATTTTGAAGACCTGCGAACAACCTCGTAGCCCATCAAAATCTGAGCCGCATCGCAGTTACCGAAAGTAATCTCCTTCACTAAATGACTGTTAAATACCTACAGCTCCATTAAATTATGTCCGCATTTAATGTTACATTCATAAAGAGAATCCTTTTACTATTCTTTTTCTTCTTTTCACTGTAATAACCAAAGGTTGTACGAACTCACAGAGGAATATAATTAAGCTATCTTCAACACTTGTCTCGTATATTTCGCCTCCAAAGGGTTATCGTCCACATACAGACGGCAGACATCTGTATCTCCCTTTGTTTTTTTTTTTTTTTATTTAATTCCAACAATCGGTGATGAACTGAAATGTCTGTGGCAGATATTTAACGTGATTACCCGAATAGCAATACTAAAACGGATATGGACTCTCAAAGTCATGATGCCTTTCCATTTTATTTTAATTAAAATATAAAATTAACTCAAGAGATTCGTATAATAATCTCGGTCCCAGGGCAGACATAACCAATGGGAAATTCAATCTTGGCTCGAAAGAGTCAACGATCATGTTAATTAAGTCCAAGGATATACCAAGTATCCTTTCATTCACAATATAACCTCTCGCCTTGTCTCAATTAATTTTTCGATTTGCAGCAAACATGCTGCCAATCTTGTACACGGAAGAGTATATGGAGTACATTGCTCCATAGTCTGAAAGTGGCTAACCTACGTCATCAGTAGTTGTGTCCATAGTTTAGCCACAGTGTGTGTCCTTAGTGCTAATTGAATGAATTTGGAAATTTGTGAAAGTGTAAGAGAGAGAGAGGGCGAAGCTGGAAAACAAACAAAGTGAAACATTTGCAAATAGTGGGATTGCCCAGTTTTCCCATTTGTAGATTCAACCTCAAACGTTGACTTGGTTGCACTTCAGTGTGGAGTGTGTCCAAAGGCCGGACGAACACTGGTGGTTGGCAGTTGTTGTGAATGGACAAAAAGACCGTAAAACCGAATCTTGATGAAATACGCTTGCTGGCCATTTCAATTTATTCCACCGTAAAGTTACTACACAGTCAGGCCAAAGTTTATCTAAAAAAAAAAACACTATCGCCTCTCAAATCGTTGGAGTGTTTGTGAAAAGTTTCAGGTGGATTGATTAAGGAAGAGTGATTTGATCCAGCTGTGTCGTAGCGTATCAGTTATAGCGTGTAATGTGACGACAGAGGGGATAGAGGGTCATGTAGGATAGGCTGATGCATGTGTATCGTCGTTTTTTTTTAATCATTGGGCAGATAAATATCTGAAGGTTTAATTCAGGCAAAGCTCAAATTGAACCTCAAAGTTTTTCCACGCTGCCTCAACTCTCATTTACATCGGATAATACAGCTATTCCACGAGTCTCCAACAGTGCGGTTTTAGGCCCGCTAAGTCCACAGTCAAGAATACTGGAGAAAACCCCAAGTGATACCCAGCATAGCTTGTGGATTTTAATGGCGCATATGACAGCACTGAAATTGACGAGGTATATAAAGCCATGTCTAATTTTGGCATCCCTGTCAGACTCTTCAGATTGTGTAAGGTCGGAAACAATCTGAACTTTGATGCAGTGTTGTTCCTCTACATGTCGACTTTAATTGTCGACTTTTCAACATAGACAGTATCGTCAGCAATGTCGACAATGTCGAAAATGTCAACAATATGACGACAATGTCAACAACATGTCGACAATGTCATCAATACCTTTTAGATCTGCCAATCTGTCATTCATCTGTAAACTTCAATCGAGAAAGTACACTTTTAACAATTAATTAAGAATTTCTTTTCTTAAAAATTAAAATCCTGTGTATCATAAATATAAAACTTTACATATGTCTGGTAGACCAAAAAACAAGGCTTTTGAGGAGCTAGGTTTTGTTTTGGTGAAAACAAACAACAAATACTCAGCACATTGCACAGTTTGCAGGAAAAATCTTCAAAATACTGCTGAAACCCCTTCGCAGACACAGGTAAATAATAGTGTATTTTAATTTCCATTGATTTACCAAAAAATTAATAACCAACTATTCTTTTAGATGTCTGTTTCCGTTACAAATATTGGTGAAGGTGACAATCAGAATGCAATAGTTATCAATACTCTTGTGAGTATTTTCTGGTATAATAGCATTATCAACAGCTCCAAGAACGCTTTCGGTTGGGTTCTTATATCTTATTGGCAATTCTTCTAAAATAATGAAGTTTGATATTAAGCTTATTAAAAATTAATATAAAGTTGTTCTGTTTTGTTTATTTTTTTTTAATCATAATAATATAGATGAAGGTGAACACGTTTAGAACTAAACAATTTTTTTTTTTTTGTTAAACATCATAAACTTACTTTGTTTTGTTTTTAAATAAATACCTATATACGACATTGAATTAAAAGTTTAATACAAAACTTGCTTCTGTTTTAATGATTTATTAGGAAACTTTACAGGAAAAATTAATAAAAAACTTGTTCTAATAATTATCTACATTGTCTACGTTGTTAACATGGACATGTCGACAATTGAGAATTGTTTACGCTGAGTTGTCTACACGTAGACAATCGTGTAGTCTACATTTTCAGTCTACATGGCACAACACTGCTTTGATGTCAAAAAAGGATTCAGACAAGGTGATGCGCTGTCATGTTCTTAAACATCATACTTGAAAGAATTGTGCGAAACTCACCAGCGAACACGACAGACAAAACAATTACTGGCATATGGGGATGACATTGATCGCGTTTGCAAACACTTATAGTGAACGAGGTAAAATCTATTATCTATTATAATATTAAAAGCCGACCCGATTTCTTGTGACAGTCATTTACCCTACTTAAAGAATACAAAATCCATTTTTCTTTTTACCAAATTGAAGCTTACCAGTCATAGATGTGTTATGAAGAATAATTATTTAAAAAAAACATTTGTAAAATAGGTAAATTAATATTTTTAAATTGCATTGGTTACAACAACAACAAACAAAAAAAATTAATATTTCCCCTTCGCTCAGTCGAAATTCTACTTTTTGCGATCGTGCGACAGGACAAACAAAAACAAAACCACATCGTCATACGTGGGGGTGGGTGTGAATGTGTACCTCATTCGAATAGGGTTGATTTGTTTTTCAGTGAGTGCTATGGTCAGCAGTATGTACATAGTGATCGTATGTCCAATGCAGGATGGGGTGCGTGCTGCAGTATAGCATGGGGTAGGTATATTAATAATCTTCATAAGAGAAGAGACGTACAAACCAGGTAACAGGGTAAGGTTGGGTTGGGGTAGTTGTTTGGATTTCATATGAAGCGGGAAACAAAGGAAATGAGAAGCAGTATAGTATGAACAAGTACCATGGTCTTGGAAAGGGAGGGCGGTGCAGAGGGTGCACATTATATTTGTTGTCTTCCATTCTCCAATGGCGTAGGTATACAGCGATCCGATACTTTTTAAGAAGTTTCACTTCTTTCACGCGTACGGACTTGCACGGTCCCTGGATGGTTTAACTTTAGATTCACAATTGGACCCGGTAGGTGGCGCTGCAATCGGGTTCCAGGAATTTTATTTATTTCCTTCTAAACGCCTGGACCGATTTTGCTGAAATTTGGTGTGTGTGTTTGAGGGGGTCCATGGATAGTTAAGGGTCCGGTAGGTGGCGCTGCAATCGAGTTCCAGGAATTTGACATCAACCTTTATCCCATTTTATCTACCACCACGCATATAAATACATTGATTTTTAATACCATTTCAAGTTCATTACACAATTCATTTAGATTTGAATTCACTCAGTGAAAAAAATATAAAACTGCTTTTTATCTACAAACATTTTCAGGATATTAAGAGCATCCACAGCCACAGCTCACAATTAATATAAATCTACTATTCATTTCCTTAAAGAAAAAAAAAAAAATACAGACAACATTTCATCCAATATCAGCTTCCACCATTCACAATCGAAAATGAGACCGCATCCTGATTCATTATTCAGTTCGGGAGTGTGTTGGTTAGAAAAAAAAAATGTTTTTTTTTTTTGCTGCTCTTCTGGCATTTTTCATTTTTAACAAAAAAAATAATTTTCCCATAAGTTCGCTGCATTTCAATTGAAATCCCAGATGCAATTTGTACCGAACCCCATCCAACTATTATTCAGCCCAAGTAAAACCCATTTTCCATTAACTGTACTAACAGCAACATTATTTCCATATATTACTATGTCAGTAAAATATTCAACATTTATTTATATATATATATTTTTTTTTCTATAAAAAGGGTATGCAGTGAAATTATATTGCATGTTGTAGATATGTTATAGAACAAAAAAAATGTAGGTATACACTTTGCCAGTAGTAGAGGGGTGAATATTGCAGTAGGCGTTCAGTCATTATAAATGTTTGTGGTAGCACAATTTTCAGAGAATTCATATATAAAAAATATATGTATTTATTGTTTTTTTTTTTTTTTAAGTTTGTTTAAAATTGAATTTTTTGTTAGAACTATAAGTCGATATTTATATCCATTTAAACATTAAAACGAAATAAATTAATATGAGATGAAAAATTGATTGTTTTGGAAAATAACGAATAATGACCATTTATTTGGTTTATTGATTTGTGTAAAGTTTTGAATCGTCAGAATTCGATTGTAAATATTAACATGTTAGTACCTAACTATTATTTTTAAGATGTTAAGATGCCGTTGAACCATTAGTACGACTAACAAATTGTAAACCTTTCTTTGATTGGCTTTTTCAAGGTTTATAGTGCAGTCGATGTAGATACAGTTCCTAGATAAGAGGATATATTCAGTGGCTTTACCACTCCGTGTCAATGACGCAATGACGCATGAACAGAAAAGGATACGAATTAGGCATAGGCCAATTATTATTAACCTTCATCAATTCATAAGTTTTCAAAACTTTTCGAATTTAAAAAATCTCGAAATAAAAAATCTAGAAAGCATAATCTCGAATGACAAAAATCTCGAAAAAAAAATCTCGATACGTATGGGGGGCATGCTGCCCCCCTGCAACCCCCCTGCTTGGGTTTACTGTCTGGCTATGGGATGGGTGCAAAAAAAAATCTCGAATTTACTTTTTATTTTCGAGATTTTTTCGAGATATAGTCTTTCGAGATTTTTGTACATTCGAGATTTTTGCTTTCGAGATTAAAAAAAAAACTTTTCGAGATTTTTAGCCTTCGAGATTTTTGGCATTCGAGATTACGTCATGATCCCGAGAATAACTACAATTACTGTATATAAGATGCATACTCTTAGGCAATTTTTTTACGGTTCGAGAAACTGTTATTTTTGACTGCAGTAAAAAGCATGTTTTTTCGCATTTTCCTTTTATGATTCTCTGCATAGTAAATATCGATTTTCTTTCATTTCGTTGATTGCAATTAAATAAATAGGTGGCGCAACAGGCGGGTAGACAGACACCCTAGGCCTAGCTTCTCACACCCATTCGTTTGTGTGAGTTTTATTTTTGGGACGAATGGAAGGGACCTACAATTTTATGCCGAGTCCGAACTGCTGAGTTAAGAAGCTTTTTTAGGACAATCATACTCTCGGATTTTTTTACAGACGTTCGCGAGAGATGGCGCAGTAGAAAAAACCTTAAGATGTAATTTGTGTTTTTCCGGGGATCGAACTGGGGATCCCTCGCACAGTTGTCCAGCACACTAGCCACTGTGCTACTGCGCCTTGATTGATTGCAATTAGACTTGTTTTAATTTAATTGTGCAGTCTTTTCCACTCTCAGTAGCCATGAGCAGCATTGCCATATTGAAGATACACAACTTTTATGAGTGCAAGCATTTACTGCTCCAAAATTGTTTCTTTCGACAACGTAATTGTTAGAAATACCCCCAAATGGGATTAAAATAATCAAAAAATATGAAAAACATCAATGAAAAGTTTTTGGTTTTCTTTAACACAAAATGATTTTCGTTTTTAAAGTTACATAAAGCAAAAAAAAACGAAAACGTCAATAAAAAAACATTCGTTTTTTTTTCGTTTTCGCGCAAACGAAAAAGTACATGATTCAATAAAACCATTCTCAATTTAAATGCAAAAGTGTTAGTCAATTCAGGAATCACATGGCAGGACCACATATCCTATATCGCAAGATCGGCGTCCGCTAAGTTGAGCTACCTATTTAGAGCAAAGAGGTACTTTAGCCCCAAGCAACTTCTCCTTCTCTACAAAGCACAGGTTAGACCAGGCCTGGAATACTGTTCCCATATATGCAGCTCGGCCCCGAAACATTCACTATATTTCCAGAAGACTACAATTTGCAGCAATTTAAGTGCAGAACTAACATACATATGCAAGCATCTCGGGGCGCTGATGAAGCGTTATAGGTTCGGCTTTCCCAGGAGAAGTATTTAAAAAAAAAATCCAATTGAATGCCGATTTATATAAACAAATTTTCCATAAAAAAATCACTTTCCAATAAAGGAACAACCAGCATTACCTTTTATGTTCCATTCACCGAAAGCAATTTATTTTCCAGGAGTCACAAATTTGTATGACAACCTTAAGATCATTGACAACATTCGTAATCGTATACTTGACATTTTTTTCAAATTCTACTCCCACGCCAAAAATAATCTTAATAATCTCAAGGAGGTGTAATTATACACCTTGCTTTGTAACACAAATAAGCTGAGGTTGAACCCATGAAGCACTGATATACAATTCTCTTAAAAGAAATTATTGTTTCCATTTACACTTCTTGTCTTTCGAAATAAATTCTCATAATAATTCCATCAGGTACACAACAGTAATATCATCATCATCACCATCAGTCAAGTGTAGGCACGGTACCTACGAGTCATCACCTATTTATAGCCTTGCCATCAAAACTTCCTCACAAGACATCTCCATTAGTCTTTCTCAAATTTGTAACTTCGCAAAAAAGCTCAAGAGAACTTCCATGCAAACAGGAGCAGAAATGTATCTAGAAAATATTTCCCACACATTTCTGCCACATGAAACATTTTTTTTCCAGCCTTGGCGAAAACGGTTTCACTTCGGATACAAATACTACCACGAATAGATGCGAATTAAAGCACTTTATAACAAATTTCTCACGTTCTTTTGTAGGTTTGCATTTCGGTATTTTTTTTTCTGTTTTTCTCCCTGCCTGAGCAATGAATTTCATAATGCTGAATCAACGCCGGCGACGACGTGCCGTTTCAGTGTTAGTTCCACCCCATTACTTGTCATTATTCATACGCGCTGATGCCCTTGCTAAGGAAGTTTTAATCTTTTATATGTAAGTGCATTTTTATTGCTCACCAACTACTAGTGGATATAGTTGAAAGCAGCAGACCAAGTTTTATTGGAATTTTGTGCGACACTTTTCAAAATTATCATCTTTTACGCCAAACCCAAAGGACTCCGCTCTGTTTCCACTTCATTAAAGAGATATTCGGGTAATTGCTTTGGAATGGCACAGCAATTCTCTGTGCTAGAGCCGACAGCCCAGTTTGCATTAAATTCATGCCCGAGGAAGGATTATATGGCATGGCACAGCAATAGTGGGAATTCATTTTCATTAACATTAACTCCTTGACGAATTGAGATAATGATGTTGTGCTGACTTTGTAGTAGATAACTAGAATGCCTACGAATTGGAAAATCCATTAAAATTGTATATATCTCATTAGAGTGGTAAGAGGGATCAGATATTGGATCAGACTAGCAGCAAAAGCGGTTGAGGATATCCGTTTTTTTTTTTTATCGAATTTTCATTTTCTAAAATGATTTGCGTGGGCAGAGTAAAGAGTGCTTTTGAGAATCGCCAGCTTTGATGATATACATAGAAGTAGATTACAAGTGGTAAATTTGAAAGAACTTGAAGGTTATGGGGGATAGAGGTAATAATTTGAAAGGTTGTGAGCATTGTGGAATCAATTTTTCAAATACCTACTAGCTGATTGAAGGAAGTAGGTATTTATAGCAAATTCATTTTAAAATTGATCAAATATAATACCGGTAGGTAGGTACTTAAATTCTAAGAACACAATTTATACAGATAAATTCATTTATTAAAACCAAACTCTTTCTGGGGTATTAGTCGGTCGGAAGATACCCGAGATACATTTAAAGCGAATGCCACTTCAAAATATCGATATTTGCTGATGTTTCACAAAATGGAGCAAATTGCAAGCACTATTCAAAAGTACACTTTACAGAGAATATATAAAACCTCCACAAAAAACATAAACAAAAGGTACTCTAAGTGAATACGACATGGGAATCAAGCTTGTGACGAAAAAGTGTTTTCGGAAGTTGAGAGCAAAGGAGGCTTTAGACAATAACGCCCAAAAAAATGCATATCGCCCAAAAATAAACAACAAGATGGAAATAAAGCCCAAAAATAACTCGCAGTTTAATATGTTTGGGAGGGGCATGCTGCTCCCTGCAACTCCTTGCTTCGGGTTACTGTCAGATTTGGAGTATCTGTGAAATGCGATATATTTTTTTGCAGTTCAAACTCCAACCTACTCTAAAATCCAACAGGGGGCAACCCTTGGAAAGGAAATAGCGAACACCCAAAATGACGAACAATTTTGCAGCAACAAACGCATAACGCCAGCAAGAGAGTAGCCATAAATTCAAACAATTATTTTGGCAATTACTTACCCTATTTTGATGCCTTTTATTTAAATAAATTTCCCGTTTTCGAGTTAGCAAAGTTTGTTATAGAAACGAGTAATAATTATTAAGGTTAGCTGTACCCGCTGGGCTTTTCCCAGCTCTTGTCTATCAGGACAATACCTACATATTAATGTTTTAAATTTTACAACTTTTGTTCCCATGAGTGACGAGAAATAGCATATGCCAATATTTTATAAAATGCTTTGAACTCTTTGAACTCTTTGGCAGTAAAAGTCTGTAAAATCTGTTTTAAATGACAAAATTGTGTGTAATTTTGAGACTGGGTAGGTACTCAGTGCACTTTTTACTTCATAGCATATCTATAATATTTTGTAAGTTTCAGCTCAATCTTAGTTTCAGCTTTTCCAAGAGTCAATGAAAAAAATAGCTTTGCCAGTAACAAGCAAAGAAGGTAACTGGCCACCGTTCACCTCCTTTGCTCCTGTCCAGCTCTTGCCACCTTGCGTAGGGCTACCTTAGGGGATTATTTCTTCGAAGATTTGAGCGACCTGTTTTGAACCGATATTTGCCGCATCAGCAAGTGAACATCAATACGCAATTACCTATTGAAACAAAATACCAAGTCGTTTTTCCCGTCAACACTTTTCGACTGATTCGGTCACTCCTTCACCCTCGCCGAAGACTAATCGCCACCTAGAGGAGCTCACTATACATCAATCAACTTCATTTCGACAATTTGAACATCTCGACAGAGGCAATAGGCGAGGCGTTACGACTGTTTCGGTCACCCTTTGTCTATGCTCTCCCTGAAGGACAAACTGTAACCCTTTTTCGGTACCAAGCAGTAGAATGGTTTGCTTCAATCAAGCTCTTCTGCTCAGCACCCAGTCTCTATACCATGGAAGGGTTATCAAGGGAAAAAACGGCGGCCAGACTGCTACGGTTACACTCAATTATTCTCCAGTAGACAATCCTTCCAACGGATTTCTTCAACTACCTATTTCTGCCATGCACCAGTCTCTCTCCTTAGTGACTGACAGAGGCAATAGACATGGGGTAGACTGCTACGGTCACTCTCCGTCCCTACCCGAAGAAAAGCTGCCACACATTTTTAACCAACTGAGTTGACAGTTTCAGTCATTATTATTATGACCTCCTAACGAAGTAAGATACACGGAGATACATCTTTTAAAAAAAAAATCTTAGATAGCAATAGAGTTCCCACGTGTAATGTCCAGTCCATAATTTATCTGCCCACTTCCCCCCCCCCCCCCCCCCCCCAACTTTTTTTGTTGTCTCACAATAGACCTACAAATTTAGTCTAAGTGTATATCATGCATATCATAAGTGGGCAAGAAGCACCTAAAAATCGAAGTAAGGTGTTAGAGCTAAAGAACTTGCCAAAGAAAGAAATTAAAATTTATACATGTTGTTACCGATGCTGGCAATACCACAATGTAACCAATCAATTTGGCACCACTGCGACCGGTCCAAAGTGAAGCTTTTCTTCCGCCATTATTTTGCCCTCTCATGGCCATCTTTCCTTTTTTGCTGGCCATCTTTCTTTTTCTTCTGTCACACGCATACCTCAAGGTTAAGCGTAAGAAATTGAATTTAAAATTGAAAATTAAAGTAAAAATAAAATAAACTAATTGTAATAGTGGATTAAATTAAAGAAACCGAAGCACTAAAGTAAGTTAAATTAAAGAAAACTGTATATAAATGTGTATAAAATGAATAATTATAGGAAATTAAAGCCCTTCGGGAAGTGAAAGGAAAATTGTCTTTTATTCCCCGGCTAAAGATTTCGATGCACCAGGAGAATCAACACATGTGAAATTTTAAAACTACATCGTCAAAAAAGTTTTAAAAAAATTAGGGCAGATTATAATTGTTGCATTATTATGTGCACATGAAAATTAGCGGATCTAATTTTCATACCAAAGCCAGGCAGACTATACCCAGCGAAGTGACCTCATATCTCCCAATATCAATACTACCAATGTTGTCCAAGTTATTCGAACAAATGCTAGTAATACGTCTGCAAAAAATAATTGACGAAAAATCGTTAGTCCCAAATCACTAATTTGGATCTAGTCTACAATAATTATTGTTTATGTGCATAGAATCACAGATAAAATCGAAAAAGCATTTGAAGAGAAAAACAATATTTCTTGATAAATAGCACAAGCTTTTGATAAAGTCTGGTACAATGGATTGATTCACAAATTCCAAAAGCAACTGCCAAAACAGAATTCTACAATTCTGGAGTCATATATCAGATTAATTCTTCAGAATTAAACAGGAAACAGAGCTCTCTGCATTGATATAATTAAAGCAGATGTACCACAAGGCATATCCAGTGCTATACCTTTTATTCACTAGCGAATTGCCTGAAACTGGACTATATCACTATAGCAACTTTTCCAGATTACACTGTTGTACTTGCTGTGGGAGAAAATGTTGAAATGACAACAAAGAGCTACAAATGGCAATAAACAATATCTCTGAATAGACAAAAAATGGCAGATTAGATTAAATAACCTAAAGTCTGTCCACATTAATTTTACGCTTAAAAACGTACCATATAATACAGTATATATAAATATTAAACAACAGCCAAATACCTAGACAAGACTCCAGATGCTGTTTTTATTGTAATGCTCTGTGGTACCTACACAACATTTTTGGTTTTTCCAGAAATCGTATTGCCTAGATAATATTCTTGAGTTTCAGGACAATGCATTATTCATGTCAATGTTACAAATTTTTGAAACATTGGCTTCCAATTCCAAGACTGTCGTAGAAACTGTACCTGCCCGGCTTTGTCCGTGCACAGGAATTGTATTGTTTAGGTCTTAGATAATAAATGCGAGAAATGAGAATAAATCGATTTGCTGGAATTTTCTTTCTGCCTAAACCTGAAATACAGCCATACCAACAAAACAAAAAAAGAAGAATGAAAATCAGCCCAGCGGTTATCGAGATATAACGTCATCGAATTTCACCCCATGGAAGATTTTCTTTGTACAGCAGGTATAAGATTTTGAATATATTTTTGTATGGGCGGTGCCACGCCCCTTTGTCCCACTTTGACCAATCTTCAAAGGAGCACTCCAGGGACAATAACTAAGATTATCTGTAAATTTGAGCTCAATCGACTTGATGGTTTTCGAGATATACGATTTTGAATGTTTTTTTGTATGGCCGGTGCCACGCCCCTTTGTCCAATTTTGACAAAACTTCACAGGAATCATATATGGACCAATACCAAAGATGTGTGAAAGTTTGGTCAAAATCGGTAAATGTTTTAAGGCGTGAATCGACGAAAAACATTTTAAGGCTCAATTTTTATATATATAGATAAGCAAGTTCTAAAACCAGTATGGACCTACGGGCTCCAGTTGGGGGCATGCACATGCCAAGCAAAATTTACAAAGAATTCAGGTTTTCCAAAGTAAATTGCAGAAAGATTCCTTCGATGGAACCTCCAAATACAAATAAAAAATGTAAAACTTTTGCAATGTTTTTTTTTTTCTAATGGGAGGTGCCACGCCCCTTTGACACCTTTAGCATTCCCTTTCTCTCCTGAAGTAACATTTACTGATCCGGAGGATGTCGCCACAATGATAATGACAGAATTTTTAAAATTGGCGGAGTGCTTTCAGATATTATAGACCCTATCCAGATATTATAGACACCTCATCTAGTTAGGACAACTAATTGAAGACCATACCGATAAAACTCCCATAGCACATAGTCAGGGTCCGATTTTCCAATTTGAAGGCAACCCCTTTGACTATGAATAATATACAATCTTAACGAAATCCATTTCGCACGTGTGCTTAATAGGCCTATTATTACACAGAGGTTTGTTAAAAATGCTATGACATTGACATCTTTTGTGAATTAAAAATAAAATATGGAAAATCAAAAACAATTTCTCTTGGCAAAAAGCACCACACCCACCTCAAGGACTAGACGTATAAATTGCATCACCAGGTAGAATAAGGACAACCCCATGACATCAATCAATTTCAATAAAAATCTGACAAAGTGACGAAGAAAACAACTCGACTCAGTGTCATCTACCTTCTGCTTGCTCTCTTCTCTGGGAAGGCAATTGAAAAGAGTGTACACAAATCCCTTGTTAAGTGTCAGTCAAGACTTATTGACAGAATCGTGTCAGAAAATTTTACACCAAAGTCATACACATAGAATGTTTATACATGTATTGAATTCGAGCTATCTCGAGAGAATTTTACAAAATAACTCTTCTATCCTTCTATACTATACCTACCATAATCCTTCTGAAAATAATTGACACAATTTCTCTTGAGGATTATGGTTGATAATAAGTGGATTGTCTTGACACAATTTAAAACTGGTTACAAGTATTTCACATCAATTGGCTTGGATTTTATTGAGAAAATTATTGAAGGTGATGTACTCACATATCAAAATTTTTGACAAAAAAAAGAAGCAATTTGAAGAATGTGGCAGTAAGATTAGTTGGTTATGTGTGAATTATATTGAATGGTTAAAGGGATTCAGTTATTAAAAATAAATAAAAACACAAAGATCTGTCTAAATCTTAGACTATTGAGTTAGAGGTCTCAATCGATCTCCGGAAGAACAAAAATTTAACGTTTCCACTGACAAACATTCAAGAATATATTCAAGAATATAGCTGAGAAAGCTTCTCAATTCATACAATTGTAGGTCCCTCATATGCGTCCCACCCAAACAGATGAGAAATAATGAGAAAATCAAATATTTTCCGCTAGAACAATTAAATATTTATAATTATTATATTATTATAATTATACGGAATAGTGAGCGCAATTAAACCCTGGGTATAACCACTCACGACCGCTCGAAAAGCTAATAGCTCTCTAGTAATGCATTAGTGGTTTGTATTGTCCAAAATGGCCATTATTCTAATCTAACCAAAGTGTTTATTTGAAAATAATTTAAAATAAGCTTCACCAAATGAATATAGGCTGAATTTATTTGTTGGCCAATTTTTTTTTTTTTAGAACTTAGAACTACCTATTAAAATTTCCTAAAAAAGTGGGCGTGTCCTAAAAAATTGATTGATGAAAGAATATATCTTCGTGTTATGTTGTTTTTATTTATGGAAGAATAAAACCGATATACGGAACCGATTTCGCTCTGGCATTAGCATTCGGTATTAGCCCGAGAATATTCCTAGGAGGTTTGGGAAAAATTGGAGAAAGGGGCGTGGCACTTCCCATATACAAAAAAAAATATTGCTTTTTCTCGACAGTTCAAAATGTAGTCTGTCGATTAATCTGAAACTTATACAATATAGCTACATACATATTATCTGCTATGAAGTGAAAAGTGGACGTTGATCAAAAGTTCTCAAATCTCAAAGTTACACTGGAATATCTTGACATTTATATCTTCTTACGTCTGATTCACCAGGGCGATAGGTATAATGCACGTCGACTCTATTGTGCTTGAAGTGTCAGGATTTCCTTAATTCTTCGGTAGTTATTATTTCTTTGAAAAATGATTTACTTCTAAACCCACAAAATGCCGGGCATTCACATAATATGCTCAACTGTTTCAACTTCCTCAATACACAGTTGTGAGTCCTTTCAATGCATTTTATTGAGGTGATACCGCAAACCGCGCTGACGTGTTAGCTGTTAGGTAGCCTACTAAATTTTTTATATCGTGACTGAGTAGATTTAGTATCTTTATGGAAAAGTTTAAGTTCATTCTAAGCTAAGGTCCGCGACTAGTCTTCTGTGTTCCAGCGACTGTAGAGTGGTTAATGTTGAGTTAAATTAAAACGTGCGCCTTAGAGGCTAAGTATTTTTTATGAAGGCACCGAAGCTGGCAGAGACAAAGGAGAACCGAAGTTGGTGCGTAAATTTAGCCAAACATGGCATTTGAAATAGTAGCCAAGGTAAATAAATTTCCTACAGTCTAAACTATATAAGAAGGACTCCCCGAAATATCATGTGCGGGGTTGTAAAAAAATTTCCTATAGTCAAAACTATATAAGAAGGACTCCCTGAAGTATCACGTGTGACGCTCAATTTTTTGTTCGTGTACAGAATTGTTTAAAAATATTTCTTGTAGCTCTCTCTTCATAATTACTAAAAATAAAGGTAATACCATTAGATCCAAAAATCGTCATTATTCTGTCACCATAAAACAATCATAGCGACATCCCTCAGACGCAAAAGCCTTTCTGAATATCCAAATCATCTCAGATATGTATCTTTGCCCCTAAAGCCTAATCCCTAATGTTTTTGCATTTTTGAGCTCCCCTTCAGAACCGGAAAGAAAAAATATGTCTCAGAAGAAACCTCCACCCCCGTATTACTTCAAAATGAGAAACGCCCCAGAAAATCCACTAAACCAACACAAAACAAAAATAAAGACAACAAAAAGTGTTGAATTTAATGTACCATAGCATGAAACCATCAATCGGAGGAGTCATTTTTAGTCAACTCGTATATTATTTCTGTTTCGTCCTGACGCTCATGTTATTTATTTAGGGTGCTGCAAAGTATAAGGTTCTATAGCATATGACAACGGCATTAGAAAATAAACAAACAAAAAAAAACCAACAACACCCTCAAATCAATGAATCCACTTTACTATAAGCCACCCCCACCCCCATAGCATTTTTAGCTGGTTGTACTTATTTTCTCGAAGAAAATTGTTTATTTTGTGCGTACCTATGACAGAGTGGTAGGGTAGGTCGCTTAAGAAATCGATTTACTTAAACGGACTCAGGTGGTGGAAATATTACTCCCTTAAGCACTTTAAGAGCTTTAATTTAAGCGACAGAAATCCCTAGGGTTTGGGGGAGTGGATTGGGCGAACCAAGAAAAGAAAAAAAAAGCGAGAACAATTTTTTACATGAGACTCATTGCATGTGAAATCTAAAAGAATGATGTTATAAAAACCAAGGCAGGTGGATATGACGTTTTGACATGAAAGACTTTGGCTCGTGTAATAAGCTCTTCTAGAAATGCTAGCATTAGACGAAGATTTATGTGGGTATTATAGAGGTGCGGATTTCGTCATGTTGTGGGAAGAATCGATTATGTAATAGTTGGTATCCGGACTACTCGTACATTGGATTTTTTGATTAAATTTCTAACTTGAAAAAAAAAAAAACAACGTTTTGTTTGCTAGCTATTATGGCATAGTTTTTGTTTTTAGATGACAGGAAGTGTATGTGATTTTATCAACAGGTATTATTTCCTGCAAAGTGGTTATTATTATTATTTCTGGTATTTTTTTCTTGCAAGAAGGTGCTTTGGAAACTTGATTTCTAATAAAATATTTCGAAATTCTTTGAATTGAGGTTGCTTTATTTTCTATATAAATTAAGCAACAGTAAGCTTCAGAATTTTAGGTCAAGATTGGAAATGGTTGGCCCTACGAACTAATTCCCACATGGAACTAACTCCCACTAGCCAAAATGAACTAAGTCTCACAAAATTTGGGATTTAGTTTACTCCCAACTTACACCCAACCTCCAAATCCAACAGTGACCGCAAGCAGGGGGGTTGCGGGGGGCAGCATGCCACTGCATATTGGGTGGGACTTATTTCATTTTGGCTGTTGGGAGTTAGTTCCAGTTGGGACTTTGTTCGGAGGGCAGAAATGGTTATATGGCGTAACATGTCTTTCTGAGCTTGTCACATTTTCTTCAAAACGGAATGAGCAATGCTGAGTTTTCCAATAGGATTGGTGGGGTTGGCTCAATTTTGAGACAGTTATATCAATTTGTATATAACTTTATTTGTTACAACTCTTACCTATGACTTGAGCTTCGTGTAATGACCAAAAGAATACGATTGCGGGTACAATCTGCCGAACTGAGATTTCTTCGTTGTATTGCTGAAGTGACTCGCCCTAATTGTTAAATTAGCACCTGAATATGTGAGGTACTAAATGTCAAAGCAGCTATGTACTTGGTAACGTTCATACCCAAAAACTCGGATTTTAAGTCATGCTATACGGAATCCGTGTCAACAGGCCAATAGAAGTCCTCTCACAAAATTTCATTCGCCTAGATCGATTCGTTTGGACGCTATCGTGTTTTCAACAGACAGACAGACAGACAGACAGACAGACGGACAGACAGACAGACAGACGGCCATGGCTAAATCGATTCAGAATGTGATCCTGATTCAGAATATATAAATACTTTATAGGGTCTCCGGTGAATCCTTCTTTGCGTTACAAATGTAATGACAAAGTGAATATACCTTCCTGTGGAGGGTATAAAAAGGATTAACTTGTTAACTATTCTTTGAAAAAACTCATCTCTAGTTACTTTTCTGCAACTCAAAAACACAACAGAAAAAAAACAGACCTGTCAAAATTTAGCTTGAGAAAATGTGCCGAACCATTAATGGACGCACTAAATTTTGACAGATCAATGAAGTACAGTCTGAAATGAAAAGTTAATTTTTTAACTGACGCAACGGACAGCTCGTATAAATCGCTTAAATGTAGCTCAGCTAAATTTTAAAAAAGGCTTAAAAGTTACTTAAGTATAATATATTGACTTCATGCAGCATTGTTTAGTTTTATAATTTGAAAATTTATTTACAGGGACAGAACTGAATGTGTACATCAATCTATTAAAATATAACATTTTCTTTTATAAACATTTTAGCTAAAAACAAAAAAATAACCCAACTGGATTTGGTGAATGTGGACAATATTATAAAATCTATTTTGCGGAGATTACCGCGGACAAAGTTCTTTAGTGTTTCATCTTTATAATAGTACCTAATGATTTGGTTAGAAGAGGAAGAATGACATTTCATGGAATTTAGAGGAAAAATATTTTTACCAGTCTTGCGACATCTCTTCAGCGGTCACTGGCTGCTGATAGGTAACTACCTGAAAACCCAAATTGAATTCTGGATGCGATCAGCAAAACTTATGCCTCGTTCACAATGATAACTAGACGAGAGCGAGGCGAGAATCGCTCTCGCCTCGTTCTCACTTTAACCTCGTCCGGCAATTCACAATGAAACGTGGTACGTCGCGTCGGCGAGTTTTTCTGACAAAGAATAGAGGGACCACTGAAACTACAAACCATATTGCCACTTAAATTTTTTTTACAAAAGAGAGCTGCTCTTTTATTGCTTTTTTAGCACTATTGCATGCAGTTTGAATATTCTAAAAACTACCAATTCGCGGTTTTCAGGCGTCGCTTATATAACTATCAGTAAAATGCAACCGAAAACAATTCTGTTGCTTTTTTTGAGCCCTTAACCTTAATGATTGAACTCAATCTTGGTCTTAAAATGTTGCTTATGAATTATAAAGTTAGTTCAAAAAAAAATTAAGCAATTGCTGTCTAAGGTTGAAAACTCACCCGATAAAGCAAAACGTGTTTTTTTGTTTCGTGAAACAAGAGCACATTGTTTCTTATGAGCCAACACACACCAAAGCAAATGAAACAAAACACATGTTTTTGTTTTTAAGTGTTTCGGTGGTGGTTGTCAAAAATACACCGAATGCAACAAAACTGTTTCGAACCAGCGTCGTTGACGATAATTGCAACACTCGCCAACGAAAACAAAACATAAAAACCAAAGCAAAACAGAAACATGTTTGGTTGCCGATAGTTAACTTGTTGTTTTTGCGAAACAAAATTTAATTTTCGTTGTTTTTAAAATGTAAATAAGATTTGCACAACTTCATCTGAGTCTGAGTCTGAGTCCGACCAACATTAAAATAAAGTCTCAAATTCCACACCAAACGAAGCAAGAAAACAATACGTTTTGTTTTGTTTCATTCTGTTTCGCTTGGTGTGTGTTCAAATTAAAAAAGTTTTTTTGACTTTCGAATCAAAAACGTGTTATTTGATCTGATGTTTAAAGAAATACGAAATTCCCCTTTTCACCATCATTCATTATTATGGGAAAATAAGTTCTAACATTATCGCTGACTTATTTCAAAATTTCTCAGAATAATGAAACCGTATCAAAATAATAACAAAAAGCGATAAAAGTGCCGCCCTGTTTGCTTGAGAAAATACAAGTGGCAACCTTAAGTACATTTCTATGAAAATGGCGCGCTTCCCACTCAGAGAGTAAAGTGGCCCATAGACACCACACTTGTGTCTGCACAGGTGTAGTGTACTGACACCGGAGTGGCATTTCGCCATACACATCACACTGGTCGCGAGACGAGGCAACGAGTCTCGCCCCATTGTGTATTGCTGCATGCATTTCCATTGATTGGAAATAATTTGACAACTCGCGCTAGACTCGATCTCGCTCTCGTCTCGCTCTCTCGCTGAATTGTGAATTGGCTATAAGTGTAGATAGATGGGATGAACGCATCACATGCTATATCTTAAAATCTGACCAAATTTTAATCTAAAAAGATTCAGGGTTCTTTGTGTCATGACTGGAATCTGCCTTCCGTAGAAGCTGCAGGGATAAAATCTCTTCATCAGTATCTCTACAACTGGCCTGCCTTATCTCACAGAAGAGTGTTCCACGTTGGCCCTATTTTGCTTGATAATCTTAAAAATTTAAAACCAAAATCCCGAAATGCCTTCGTAACTTTATTAATAGCACCGTCTTTTTAGGCTAACGCCACACGAGCTCCAAAATTGTCGGCCGCCCAATTGTCTGCGCGCACCGGGAAAAATTTCATTGTTGTAACACGAGCTGCATTTTGACAGCTCGACAGCAATTATGCGGATAATGCATGTAAGTTTAGTTTGGATATTCAACATGAATACAGTTAAAACAAAAAATAGTTTCTGAAGCAATTTTTTTTTTTTTTCAATTATTACCGTATGTCCAAATCGTTTGAAAAATTAGTATGGATGATATTATGTATAAGATAATTTCAAATGACGTGATCCCATTTGGAACAACATACTTCCGTTTTGTCAAGTTAAAGGAATTCGCATAGACCTAAATAAAATTTGAGATCTGATAGATAGCTAGATTCATTTATTAAAAAAAAATTATTTAGTTTAATTATAAATAACTTGTAAATTTTTCTGACAGATATTGACAGTTTATAACATGGTATAGTTAGCTCTTAATAATTCTGTTCATACTCCTAAAGAATGTACAAAATGTAAGTAAACAAAAGAAACTAAACTCTGGTTAAAATTGGATATGCAAATAAAAGAGCCTTTTTTATTACTCAGATTCGTATCATTAAAACTTACTCCATTCAGGTCGTTATCCTTATTCGATTAGATTTAGGATATCTCATCTACGAAATTATATCCTACAGGTTCTCTTTCCAATGTAACAAAACACATTTCGTAGATAGTATACGTAATTCGAATATATTGAACAAGGAATTTTAAACATCACTCCGTGTAAACCGCTTATATACCCGACATTTGAAGGGATACTAACGTTTTCATGGAAATTCATTTTTGGATGAAGTGCTGAACTTTTTCTCTGTTATATTATACTACTGCTTCAAATGTATCAGCGAGAGGCAGTGGGAGTTATGTATATTGAGAATATAACGTCGAAGAGATTGAATCTCAATCCGCATGTGCAGGAAAATGTGTTAAAAACTCTTTTATCTAAAAGCAGGTACTGCGGTTGTACTGGCGCATTTTCACACGAAAGGTGTTACTAATAGCTGATATGGATTCAACAGCTATTATTATAATGTTTCAGAAAACATCCAAAATCTGCTTTTAGTTGAATTCGTATGTCAATGATATGTAAAATTAGATGCCTATTATTTTAACCCTCGTGTGAATTCGAGGGTACCCGGGTATCCATTTGATTTTTAAATCAATAAAAAAATAATTTCGCCCATAGGACCACATAATGACACTTTTAGTACCTTCTTGAAATTTAATTCTGCATTAAATGGAGTATTCCATTTAAACTAGATCCTATCTATAAATTTTCTAAAATACAATTTTCAACTCTAATACGGCGTTATATGCGAAGTACACCCGGGTACCCATATTTATATTGTACTAATTCGTATGTGTTTTTCGCGATTGAACATTATGTTTCATCACATCTATGCATTTGTGTTTGTTATTAGGGGTATTCACGATTCGGTGTATCAGGTTTGTATCATTGTAAAAGTGTAAAAGTGTGCAATTTTCTTCCACTACAACCACAAAATATACTTACTACTCTTTTACACTTTTACTATAGTATAGTAACATACAAATACTAAAGAAACAATTACAACAACTACAGTCTGCTTGACACTTTCGAGACACTATATAGTTGTTGTAGTAGCGTTCTGAAGTTTCTACTTTACTTTACATTGCTGAAATAGATTTTCAATAAAACATGCCTAGCCTAGAGTAAAATGCATAAGTTCTCAAATGTCAGTTCGATTTGAAATGTTTTTTGTCATTTACTTCAGTATTGCTATAGAGATTAGTAAATGGCATTGAAGCTATGCTTGGTGAGAACATACGTTCGCGTAATTCAAGTGATCCATCAACATCACGAATAATACCTATGGGCCCCAATGGACGTCTCAAAATACAAGGATCATGCCTTGTTTGCTCGGAGCAGCGCATGCCCAGGCGGAAAACCAGAAAATGCTGCAACTTCTGTGAAAGTCATATATACGACCAGCATAACTCAAGACTCAGCCATAAACAAATGTCATTCCTGCCTAAAAAATGCATAAACAAGTAAAAGTGTTATCATCAGCCTGTCCAGTGTCCAACCCTTGGATACCCTCCACTGCATAAAAGTTATGCAAAATGTTTGCCATGCGAATTGTATATACTGTACACGCATGGGTCTTAGTATTGTATGGGAGGTACGAGAACTTTTGCCGACATAGCCCATTTTCAAAGCAACCTGGCGACGGTAAAAATAAGTCCTTTCACAAAATTTCATTCACCTAAGGTCGATTCGTTTGGACGCTATCGTGTTTTCAACGGACAGACAGACAGACGGACATGACTAAATCGATTCAGAATTTGATCCTGATTCAGAATAAATATATATACCTATTATACTTGATGGGGTCTCCGGTGAGTCCTTCTTGGCGTTACAAATGTAATAAATAAGTGTGTGTTATATAGGGTGTGTTATATAGGGTATAAAAACAGTGTACAGTACATTATATCAGTGAAACAATAATTTTTGAAATATAGATTCTGAACTGAGTTAAATTTACTCTTGACTACTTTTTAACACTTTATCTACATCATTCTTCTTCTTTTACATACAAAATGTATGGGGGTACCCGGGTACCCGTCGCGCTGACTAACCGTGTACTTGTTTCGTATTGACACGAAGGTTAAATGTCATATGACAGTGCACAATGTGGTTTACAATGAGATAATGTACTTGAAAGTTGCATTTATACAAGGATGCACGAATTCACCAACAGTATGTATTTTTAGTACGTTTTTGAAATTGAATTCTACTTCGAATGGTTTAGGTTTGAAATAGATCCGATCTTTTAATTTTATAAAATAGATGTTGGAAGTATATCCAGGTACCCCTATTTATATTTTACTGATTCGTTAATATTTTTCACGTTGGAACATAACTATTTCCCATATATGTTAGGTTAGGTTACCCAGGGATGGCGATGGGCCCACTATGGTGCCTAGTCCAATGTGATGAACTCACACCCTATTCAACCTAACCTTCAACCTAGGTTAGGTTAGGTTAGGTTAGTCGGTTGGCAAGACAGGAGAAACCTGTACTGCGTGTCAAACTTAAAACAATGTATGCAGATATACATATTGTGATGCCATAGGGGTTTATGAATCCCACACTTTGCAAACTTATAAAAAAAACCTATACCTGAATTAAATTATCAAGAGGTATATGTATTTACAAATGTAAGTAGGTCATTTATGGACCTGTCGGCAAGTTTTTCTACCTACTCGAAAAAGGTTTGTATTTCTTATGTGGCAGAGCGCTGGGCACTGGAAAAGAAAGTTCATACACCTCCTCATCACCGCATCCTCTGTTCAGGTTATCTGTGTTGATTCCAATATTCTTTATATCAGACGGTGACGGTGACAACACCCACAAAAGTGAGGACAATGATGTTTTCATTGTAAGTTTCTTTCAGTTTTCTGTTTGTTATAGATTGACCACATCTGCCTGGTTGTGCCACAGGAATAGAGCTTACGCTCCAATTTCCATTTGTCGCCATTAGTATTTTGTTCCCAATCGTCTATTTGAGGTTACAGGGTGGAATCATAATGTCGGCCTGGTTTAGTTCAAGGGAGAATACCATTTTTGCCTGCTCATCTGCGCCCGGCGCCAAGAGCCCCTATTGGAAGCCTTTTCTGCCGCTTGACTGTCAATGAAAACGGTAATATCTGCATGATACTGTTTACCAACTGTTTTCAATGCCAGTACTTCAGCTTGGAATAATATACTGATGTAGTCAGAAAGTCTGAGACTTTCTCAATGTTGAGTTGTCTTCAGGAGATTCATTTGCTTTTGAAAAACTCGCAGAGCCAAAATGTGTAATATCGCTCAACACGATTTTGCCATAAAAAACGAGGCAACCAAAAGTTCCAGACAATCGAAGGCTAATTTTATATAATACATAAACTAGCTGACCCGGCAAATGTTGTTCTGCCTAAAATATTTGATATTTTTATATTATTGTTGACTTATTTTTTTTAATAATATAATTAATAATATAATTAATAATAAATTAATAATATAATAAGTTCAGCGGATAGCTGAAGTAGTGCAGCAGCCATTATCGGACTTAAATGTATTGCTTAGGTTTTAGATAATTATATTCTTTCTTATAATGCGAAAAATTATAATAAATCGATTTAATGGAATTTTCTTTCTGCATAAACAAAACAAAAAAAGAATCATGAGAATCGGTCCAGCGGTTATCGAGTTATAACGTCATCGAGTTTCACCCCATAGAAGATGTTTTTTTGTATGGGAGGTGCAACGTCCCTTTGTCCAATTTCGACCAATCTTCACGTGAGCGCTCCAGGGCCAATACCTAAGATTATCTGTAAATTTGAGCTCTATCGAGTCGGTGGTTTTCAAGTTATAAGTAGCAGAACACAAATTAGGATAAATTTTTATATATAAAGATTTTAAGACTTTCTTCTTGACATTGTTCTAGCGTAAGTCTGTTTATTAAGAATTACCAGACTTTATACCTTTTACGAAATAATGCCAAAGAGAAATCCAATTATATTAATTTCTCTCGTCTTGAAAACTAAAATGCCTTCATCATAGCGTCATTACGTCTAGATACGGCCACTGTACCTATCTTTGGAGTGATGACGGCAAGAATTTTGTGGGAACCAAGCGAGAGCTTAGGCGTATATTTGGAACTTGTGACACATCACATTTATGATAAGATGGCGGAACAACAGGCGTAATACCGCCATCTGCTCTGCATCAGGGTGCTATTATTGACGCGGAAGTATTGCCAAACAAAACATCGCCTGCGTCGTGTTATAGGAGCTCATCTACTGAGTCGAAGTAGTGGAGACTCTAATTGCAGAGATGAGCCCAACTCAAACCCTCTATGCGCCCAAGGCGCCACCTTTTCATCGGTGAACCGCTTGTTCTAGTTCTATGCTAGCAAGTGCTCATGGAATAGCCAGACAATCGATTGAATACTATTGGCAGAGTCGTCAGGAGCCAGTACATAGGTTTTGGAAGCTATGGAATCAAAGCTACTTTCATGAGCTTCAACAACGACCAAAGTGGGGACGGATATGACAATATCACGCCCCATACAACACTTGTGTGCGGTACCTGAGGAACCAGTTAAGTCCTGATCTGAATTAATTTGTCTTAATGTCATGAACAGTTGAACAAACTATTATAAGGGATCACTGTTGCGACTTTAGGTATTCCATAATAAATTCGGCGGCTAAACCAAAGCAACCTGAACCCTTAAAAGCACTCTGTGTGACCAATTTATAATTCTTAGCACCTACCAACTCAAACTTAATTATACGTTCCCTCCGAACCAGATAAAGTCACAAGCAGGAAGGCAAATAATAATAAAATTCATAATTTCACATACATACGAATATCAATAGAAACCACAAATACAATCAATATGTGTAATCTTTGTGCAATAAAACTACATAAGTTGTGTTCCTGTTCATTGATTGATGGACCAATATTTGCTTACTTATACTTATCACTTATAATAAAGTAAGCACCCGATATGTATGAATAAATAAATACCCTTCTTACAGTCGTTCGGTTGATTAATTCATTCTCAATATAATCAGTGCTCTGACACCAGATATGGGCCATGGTCCCAAAAGTCTCAATATATCCAAAATGATTTCCAAATCGTATATTCGATCTATCCAAAATAATTCCCCAAGTCATCATCAATCCTCAATCAATACTACGACTATATCTTTTTTCTCCTTCAAATAAATCATTTATTCAAAAATAAACTCCTATAGTCCTTATTACACTCGGCAAACCTCCCACCCACACACACACACAAAAATATGAGAAGATAGAGAGAAAAAAATAAATAAAACAAACTTGTATTCCCAAAGCCGAATAAAGAATAAAGATACATTTCATTTCCCACTGATTATGTATCGAATTCGCATTAACACTGCGTGAAATGCCCGCAGGACGAAAGGCGCTTAACAAAAGTAATAAAACAAGAAACAGCAACCAGAGAAAAAAATGTATTCATGAATAAATACGAAACCGTTGAAAGAACGGGCTATGGGAAATTAGTAAGATCAAACGGAAGCAAGGGAATCCATTAGGCATCTGGTAATGAGACGATATTGGTTTCGATTCGCTTCAAACGAGTGGTAATTCCAGAACCCAGTTCTGGGAACGGAAGTCGGAAATATTTCATTTCTGTGCTGTCCCCTGAGATTAGAAATTGTATATACAT
This sequence comes from Cheilosia scutellata, assembly GCA_955612985.1. Taxonomy (NCBI): domain Eukaryota; kingdom Metazoa; phylum Arthropoda; class Insecta; order Diptera; family Syrphidae; genus Cheilosia; species Cheilosia scutellata. The sequence goes on along the minus strand of OY015313.1, from coordinate 14,654,274 downwards.
TGTGGGGGTAGTAGGATGTAATTGATTCAAATCGTTGAAATATCATCAAAGTTTTCGTTTTCGTTTTTTTTTTTCGAACTCCAATCGAGGGACAAAAACGCGTAGTGCTTGTAGCATTAATTTCTAAAGCCTCATCCTTCTCATTTATGGACGAAATTAAAAATAATTTGTACTTAGGAAACCTTTTTAGGGTTCGGTTATATAAACAATATTCAGCATTTAATTTTGGTTTCGCATTTTATCGACAGGTTTGGTTAGGGTTTAATTATTTTATGAGCTTCAGTTGATTCATCGACGGTATCCTCATTGGATCATTGTATGCCTTGTTTGTTAGGCTGCGAAGTGCTTAGCTCAACAAGTTGCTTTAAGGAGACCGTTGTTGGTATAGGCATTCAGCATTCTGATTGTTGGTATTGATTTATATTCGCTGTTGTAGGGGTAGGGTATGTAAATATGTACATAGTTGGATATGCTCTATAATAGTTAATTTTACTTGATTACCGTGGAACAGTAGATGTGGGTGTTTGCTTCTGGTTGTTGTTAAAGTTTAATGTGGCTTATTTTAGAATTTATGGGATAGAAAAGAGTGAGTAGGAACCAAAGTGATGCCTTCAGCGATAGCTTCAACGCAGTCAATTTTGTAGGTATTGCCTCGTCTTACTTAATACTGATTCTAACGACCTTCTTTAATAGAAATATTAGTTTAATCGAAAATCATAAATATAAAATTGAAATAAATTAAATAAAAGCAAATTGTTTTAACTAAATTTGACAAACACGTTCGATGCATAGGTACTACTACTCTTGACAAAATACGTCCGATTTCTTTCAGGGTGGAAACTGGAAGTCTGTTACGAATGTAAATTGAATAAATTTCCTAACGCCCTGTACCATCCGGAATTCGAAATGGCTAATTTCGAAAACTTTCGGGCATTTTGATAGGTATTTCCTGTACAGAGATCTATTTCATACTTCCTGGTTTTCTTCTCTAGTTACATTGTTCTTTTCCTGGGTGACCATTACATGAAGCACATCTCGCTGTAATTCATTTATACGTATACATACCCAATATAGTAAGTCCGCATTATATATCCTCAAGGACATACTTCAAATATACTAAAAGATTTTTTTTAACCCTACCTTATTCGAGTTTATTTTTTTTAAATAAACATCAGCCAAAAATTTTACTAAAATCCCAGTGAGAATATCGGCAAAAGTACCTCGCTATCGAGACCCCTTTTCTTTAATGTGGCGCTTTAAAAAAAAAAAAAAAAAAAAAAAACAGGTAATTATTGGTGCAACATTATAGTCGCCGTGCACTCTAACTCCAAAACTGTTGCCAAACTTTTTATTTAATTATAGACGCTTTTTTGCCACCCAACGACTAGTACTGACCAAGCTTGTCAGGTTTTAAAAACCGGAATCGCCAAACGTAAAATATAAAACGCCAAAAAATCCCGAAATTTCAAAATTTTCCACTCCAAATTCAAAAACCATAAAAACCAAATGAATTCGTGCAACTCGTAATTTTTACGTAAAAATGTCCTAATGCATTTGTAATTTTGTACACCTTGTTCCAGAACTTCAAGACGTCCTCTTCGGTTACACTTTCTAGATAAAATTCATTTGACCAATTGACAGAAATTAATTTTTCCCACTGAGCCTCAATAAGTTGTAAGCTTTTGGGTGGAATCAAGCTTACAAGCAGACTTTCAAAACAGGATCGCAGTTGCATGTTGTATAGTCAGACAATCTTTTTCGCATTCCTCTGAGTAAAATAAGAATTAAATCGTTAAATTGCTTCTTAACTACATTCACATGCTGCTACTGTTTTCTATCGCGATTCTTTCAAAATGCGACCATGAATCAAAATCAATATCTTTCCAAGCTTTAAAGTCTATCTTTCAACCCATCACAGATGTAAGGTTTGAGTGAAAATTATAAAAAAGAAAAAATATGAGGATTTTTATTAAACAAATTTAAATCGCCAAAATCTGAAAATGTCGCCTTTTTGCGTCGTCAAGCCGATTTTCGTGTCGCCAAATGAAATTTAAAATCGCCCGTTTGACTATAAAATCGCCACATCTGACAACCCTGGTACTGGTACTGTTTCGTATCCAGAAAATGCGGTCCAACAACCCTAAAAAATCGAGAAAAAAAAATTCCAAACAAATCTAGAAAACCCTCCAAAAAACGCACCAAAAAAGTCCGAAAAAAACTCAAAAAAAAAAAAAAAGGAACGCCTCGGAAAAAATAAGTTGAGAAACGTCGCTGTTTTTAGAATTTCCACGTGAAAGTACGCAAACGAACGTGTTTTTCAATAACTTTCCAACTGCATCTCTATTATTGGACCATTGACCAATTGTGGTGCACTAGTACTACTGTCAACATCTTTTTGTTGTGATTATCCTCTACAGTTTTATGATCACTTCCATCAACAACGTCATTTGTCTAATAGCTTCTATAAGATTTGCAATTCATTTAAGATTAAAATACGCAAAACCAGCTTTGTGAGATTAACCATTTATGGCCCAACACACAATAGCGATATAACTTTTTTTTATCTCTGCACGAACTTGTCCCATCCATGAGATGAACTGATCTCTTGATTGAGTCAGTAAAAATCGGTACCTAGGCAAAGGGAGACGTACTAGAGTTTTATTATGAAGAAAGCTACAAAAGTGGAAGCTCCTGATGGTGGCTGGGGTATCCTTGTGTGCTTTGGATTGGCCATTCCAATTGTAAGCAATACAATTTAACTAATTAAAAGAAGGATGCTATTAACGTTAATTTTAGATCTGCGCTCTAGGATCCCTTTTCTCGTTTGGTCTTATATTTAGTGACTTCTTCAAAAGCATTGGTGCAGAGACGAGCGCTATTGCTGCCAATACAAGTGCTTTCCATGCGGCTCTTAGCGTTGCGAGTCTTTTCACAGGTATCCTCTCCAAGAAATACTCACTCAGATATGTCGGAATTGCCGCTGCTATACTCTACTTCATTGGATCTTGTAGAGTGCCTGTTTAATTGCGAGTACATTTCAAAATTAAATTATAGCAAAAAAAGTGTGCTCACACCATCAATGTCGAAACCTTGTCAGTTCAATTTTTATGAGCAGATTCAGCAGCTTTTACCATTCAGCTATTTAACCATCTGTATAGTGGCAGCGTTACCATTGGTTATATAAAGCCCAGATCTGATTTGCGCGGCCTTTTTAACGTTTTAAGCTCGCATAGAACATCTCCTGGTATGCGTAGCAGACAAGTTTATACATATCTAAGTGGTACGGTGTACAGATCAAATATATATTTTTTTTAAATCAAAAATCTAAGTCGTGGGGATCTAAATTCAGCCTTAATTGAGGACTACTTACGACAAGTAAATTATCATTATTTCATCAATAAGGTATGATTCATATAAATTGTCCTTTTCTCTCGTTTGAACATTTTTTTATATTATACGCATGTGTAGGCACCCCACGCGGTTTGCAGTCTACGTATAAAACTCAGCATAAAGATCTACATCATAAGTTTGCCAAAAAAGCGTAAACGTATTATATGCGCTATATTTAATATATAAGCTAATGGTCATAAAGCTCGTCATTATCACCCTGTGTGTACATAAGTGCCTACGTGGAATTCCGAAATTGGTCTAAATAGTGCGAAATTGCTCATATACGCTACACAAATATATAACAAGCCTAAGCATTAGTCGTCAAATCGCATGATATATTCCATACTCCGGCTATATTGTTAAGCATAGCGGATAGCGGATCCCAAGATCTCAGCTTGGTTACATGTACCTACCAAATAGGAACGCATAGGAAGTGAAACCAGAAATTTACCAGTTTCCGCGTTGCACTCTGTCGAAGAAGAGGTTCCGAAGAGCCTACGGTTTTCTTGCATATACGTTGTTTTATTTTAATACATTTTAGTTTGTAAAATTCAATTTAAAATTTGTTTAATCTAATCTACCTAAACGATATTATATATTAGTGAATAAGAATTATATAAAAAGTGCCATAGTTCATTTAGCTTATGTATATATAATATACATTATACATACTTATAGATTTGCTAAAATTTTCATATTTGATAGATTAAGTAACGTAATACATATAAAACCTGTTAAAATATTATAAAAAGTTAATGTTCTACGAATTACGAATTCTAAATTTTCCGTTAGGGTATTTAATTTACATAAAATATTTGATAAAGTAAGTTCTTAGATCGCGGGTGTGTTGAATATAATATATGTATAGGTTAGGTATATATAAATAGTGCATATTAACATCATACACAAAACTACGTCATATACAAATCACCGTCTCCTGGAACGAGTTTATGTGGCCACATCAACATCGAGCGAACGGATTTTTGAAAATTGCATGAAGTGAGTAAATTTTTTTTTTATTTTTATTGTTGGTATAATCATATATACAATACACTATATACATATATAAATACATATATATACCCATACGCAATAATTGCCCAATACAAACGCGGTAATTACATTTAATAATATACATTTAATAAGAGTTGATAGAACATTCCTTTTTTTTTTATTTTGATTTTTGATTATTGATTTTGGTTCCTTTTTGTGAAATCTATCATATTTTTTTCATTTAATTAAAGAATTTATTAGATTCAAAGTACTTAATAGAAGAGAGAATCATAATAGAACTTTGGCAAAAAAAAAAAAAAAAATGAATTTAAGACCGAAAACGAATATTCTACCTATATAAACCACAATTTTCTTAATGGAAAATTATTGAAATAAAACGTGTCTTAATGAATGTACAAAATTATAAGCTAATTTTCATTCAGTGATTTGATCATTATGTGCTAAAGGTAATTTTCTAAGGGTGAGATTTCGATCAGTGTTAGCATGCACATACAAATAAATTTGGTGTACTAGTCCGTTTAGTACAGCTTAAACAATAAAGGGACTATCCTGTAATAAACAAAAAGGGTTAGGATAGTCATGGTGCAAGAGGGTGTTAAATATACTCTTTTGTATTTAGTGGGCGGGACCCTATAAGGTGGCATAACATCTTGCTACCACACAGAACTAGATTAGGTGATACATAATTACAAACATTTTCAAATATTACTCGTTAATTTCACGCATACATAAATACAATTTAACACATACAAACATTCATATATCATTCGATAGTCACATTCGATCACATCTTTTGTGGGTAGTATCAATGTTGTCATCCGTTTTTTTTTTTTTTTTTGTTATACTCGAGACACAGATTTTTTGTAAGAAGAGCAATAGCAGCAAGATCCCCCCCCAATGCCGTCGAGCTACGGCCGAGCATAGCTTGCGTGTCTCACCGCTGCATAAAGATACAGAGCCTCTTACATCTGGCTCCTGCTTTCATCCAACAATTCTAAGTCTTCATTACAAAATGGCGCCCAACGTGGGGCCCGTAGCAGTACCGCTATGGTTTCCCTTATTAATCAAAATTTAGATATATTTTACAAACCACCTCGTAAAATGGTAGCTGAAGAAGCTACAATACCATTTATGGTATGAAAATAATCGTACCTATAGGATAGAACGAAGTCCTCATTTCTAGCAAATAGAATTGAGAGTAAAATGCTCAGTCGTCCTAAATTGGTATTTTATTAAAGTCATATATAATGTTTGCAGTTTTTATGTGCGTGAATGTTTGTGTGCTACATCAGTGAGTCCTGAAAGCGTCGGAAGTGTTGACTTCGACAGACTTTCATGCTGCCACAGAAGTACACCTACTTGTAATATCATTAATAGTTACTTATGGATATTCCAATAGTGTCGAAAATCACCTTTTGGTTTTGTGTCTTAAAAAATTTTTATTTTTTTTTGTTGTGCATGCATGAACACTTATTTTGGAATCTCACCCGGAAAGCTTTATGAAACTTGTATATTATTAAACCACCATTTTCACTATAGTCTCACGTATAAAATATCATTAATCCCTTGCAAATTTACTTCATTATAACTTTGAATACCAAACAATATGAATCAATCAAAAGGAGCATTAAGCAAACCAGCTAAGAAACATTCATTTGACCCGATTAGTAGTAGATTCCTTCGTTCACAAGGACGAGTTCCATCTGATAACAGATCTCTGAGTTTTCCAAGAACTCCAGTTAAGAGACAAGTCATGCATTCTCCACCAAATAGACCACCAAGTCCAATGAATCAAAGGATGCCTAGAATTAATTTCAGTGCTGAAGATTTGCGTCATTTAAGTTTTGAAAATCTCGCAATAGGACCACCTATTCTACCAGTTACAACTATAGCAAACATTCCAACAATAACGGCAACGGTTACCACTACGTCGTCTAATTATAATCCTATTGTTAGCCATTCGATTGGGCCAACTTTGAATCAACCACCGAATAATATTGCTTCAAATGTAGATTCTGGAGATACACTATTCTCTCCAAACAAACAACTCATTTTTAATTCTCAAGTTGAAAACTTGGTTGACGCAAAGGTAGGGGCAAATCAAGCATCAATGATGGCTGCGGTAGTTGCCATGATAGATTCTCGTATTAAAGAATCTGTAACAGACGCGTTTTCTTTAAATACCCGACAAAACCGTGAGCCACGTTCTAGTCAAAATATAAACACCAATGCAGGTGAAATTATAAATCTCAATCCACCTACTAATTCAAGGCAACAACCTGTTCCGATTGCAAGTCGCAATGATACTCGGGAAAGTATTAACACTGATAGATTTCATCCAACTACGAGCAGTGATGCACGTTTTCATAATGCTGATAACGACGTTAATCCAAATGCGCATTATTTTCGTGAAGATTCACATCGCTACCAAAGGCCAGAATTTTCATTAGATTCACCACGATCAAACAGAAAATTTGATATTGATAGATGGGGTATCAATTTTGACGGTACTTCAAAGACAATGTCAGTCGAGGACTTTGTTTTCCGAGTTGAAGTACTCAAAAACAACTACAACTGTCCTTGGCCCGTAATTCTTAAAAACTTTCACCTTTTGCTCTCTGGTATAGCTCAAGAATGGTACTGGAAACATTATTTACGTACGAATCCTAGATTAGATTGGAATCTATTCCGTCAAGCTCTTTTGAGAAACTTCAAAACCAACGAAAATGATTTTGAAATAATTAAGCAAATAATGGATCGCAAACAGTATCCACAAGAACCATTTGACAGTTTCTTTAACTCGATTCTTCATTTGCGAAATCAGCTAAGAGTACCTATCCAAGAAGGAGAGTTGTTGGGCATTATAAAAGGGAATGTCAGTAACAGGCTTATGAACTTTATTTATCCCATGTCGATTTATACCATGGATCAATTCAGGGATGAATGTCGAAAAACCGAGAAAATGTTACAATCCCGTGATCCAAATCGATACCGCAATCCGAATGCGATGTTTAGAAGTGTCAATGAAATTAATGGATTTGTAAGTGACTACGGTGATGAATACCAAGATCTTTCTGAAGGGGTCTCAGCTATTTATCTATCTGATAAATCTGCAACTGGTGTTAGACCAGATAATATTAAAAGACCTCGTTGCTTTAATTGCAAACAATTTGATCACTTCTTTGTAAATTGTCCTTCACCTGTTAGACAACTCTTTTGCTATCGCTGTGGCTTTGACAATGTAACTACACCTACTTGTCCAAAATGTATTCAGGGAAACCGGAAATCGAACGAGATTGCCGGGGCGTCCCGTTCGACTCAAACAAGCCCCGAGTCGTTAATGTAGCTACAAATACCGAAGTAAATAATAGTCCACCTGAAGCCAATCAAGCTTCAAAACAAATTTTGAAGCGAAATACAAACTCAAAATTTACCGGACGGAATCAAATTGTTTCTAAATTCTTACCTTTATCTTATGACGATCGACTTCGTAACTATAATCAGATACGAACTAGAATTTTCCAACTTGATGAACTGAAACTACAAAGTTCGAAAGACAAAATAGTTAAAACAAGAATTAGATATCGACAAAGAAAGCTTTATGATAAAATGATTAGCGCTAGTTCCCTTGCCAACGAAAATGATCCACGTCCTTATGCTAAGGTTATGATAAACGGTCAAGAGATCAAAGGTCTGCTTGATAGTGGAGCTACGGTTTCATGCCTGGGCGAAGGATGTGAAAAGTTTATGCGCCAGGCAAATCTGAAATTAATTAATTTAAATTCATCTGTTAGAACCGCAGATAATAATAAGCACAATGTTATCGGTAGAATAAAAGTTATGATCGAATACAACGGTGTATCTGAATTATTAGATTTGTACTTAGTTCCCAGTCTTAGTCAGCCGTTGTATCTCGGTATTGACTTTTGGAAAGTTTTTAAAATAGCACCACAATTAGTCAGCGAGCTAACAGTGGGAACCTCTGATAATCCACCTGCGCATGAATTAAGTTCAGAACAACAGCTAGATCTTGAAAAAGTTGTCGAAGAATTTCCATCCTTTTCAAAACAAGGCCTAGGAAAAACTACTCTGGAAACTCATATTATTGATACGGGGAATGTTGAGCCTATAAAGCAAAGACATTATCCGGTATCACCGGCTATACAGAACCTCGTTTATGAGGAGTTGGACCGCATGATTTCTTTGGGAGTCATTGAACCAAGCAACAGTGCATGGAGTTCACCTATTGTTTTGATCAGAAAACCTGGCAAAAATAGGTTGTGCTTAGACTCGCGCAAGGTCAATGCAGTCTCAAAGAAGGATGCGTATCCTTTGCCTCATATCGAGGGAATGTTAAGCCGTTTAAAGGATACAAAGTACATCTCAAGTGTGGATTTAAAAGATGCCTTTTGGCAAATTCCGCTTGAATCTAAGTCAAGGGAGAGGACAGCATTCACGGTACCGGGGAGGCCACTTTATCAATTCACAGTCATGCCCTTTGGACTGTGTAATGCAGCCCAAAGGATGTGTAGACTGATGGATAGAGTGATATCCTCGGAACTCCGTGAAGCTGTGTTCGTTTACCTTGACGATCTGCTTATTATTTCGCCCGATTTTTCTTCACATATTGATACTCTCAGAAAAGTTGCAAAATGCTTAAAAGATGCAAATCTTACCATAAACGTGGAAAAATCTAAATTTTGTTTTCGAGAACTTAAATACCTAGGGTATATTGTTGGACAGGGTCATTTAAAGCCCGATCCAAGTAAGGTGTCAGCTGTGGAGGAATTTCCGGTGCCAAAATCGCAAAAACAGGTGAGAAGTTTTCTCGGCTTATGCGGTTGGTACCGGCGATTCGTTAAGAATTTCGCAACACTGGCAGCACCTTTGTCTGACACTCTTAAAAAAGGAAAAACGTTTTTAATGACACCTGAAGCTATAACATCATTCGAGGCTCTTAAGTCTGCGTTAGTGTCTGCTCCATTGCTCAGTAACCCTGACTTCTCTAAGCGGTTCATGGTGCAATGCGATGCTTCTAACTATGGTGTTGGGGCAGTTCTATTTCAGTTTGACGAAGAAGGTAATGAAAAACCAATCGCCTATTTCTCGCAGAAAATGAATAGCACCCAACAGAAGTACAGTGTTACCGAGCAGGAGTGTTTAGCTGCTGTACTTGCTATAAAAAAATTCAGGCCGTACGTTGAGGGATTACCCTTTACAATGATCACAGATCACGCCAGCCTCAAATGGTTGATGGGGTTGAAAGATTTAAGTGGACGCTTGGCGAGATGGTCTCTTAAGCTTCAGTCGTTTGATTTTACCATTGAACACAAGAAAGGTTCCCAGAACACTGTTCCAGACGTTCTTTCGCGTAGTTTTATTGAGTCAATTACATTTCAACCTAACGACAACATTGGTGTAGATTTAGAGAGTGAGGAATTTAGGGATAAAGAATATGAGGATGTAATAAAGCTTGTGTCTGCTGAGCCACTGAAATTTCCTGACATAAAAGTATCAGAGAATTTACTTTTCAAAGGTGTATTAGTGACAGATGTCGAAGCAAATGATAGTGACTTATCATGGCGATTGTGGATACCCAAAGGAATGACCCAGAAAATTGTTGAAGCTGCACATAACCCACCTGAAGCTTCACATGGAGGGATTTTGAAGACCTTGGAACGGATCAGACAATATTATTATTGGCCAAATATGTCCAGTCAAGTAAAGGAATTTGTGAGTAACTGCAGTGCCTGCAAAGAAAACAAAGCCCCCAATTGCATCCTAAGACCACCAATGGGACGGCCAATGGATATTGTTAGACCCTTCCAGAAACTTTACATCGATTTCATGGGCCCATACGTCAGAACGAAGCGCGGCAATCTGTTTCTCTTCATTGTTTTAGACCACTTCTCAAAACTTGTATTTTTAAAGCCAATGGCAAAAGCAAGTACAAGCGCGGTCAATCGATTCCTTGAACAAGATGTTTTTTGTAGATTTGGAGTACCGGAATACATCCATTCCGATAATGGTAAACAATTTGTTTCCAAAGAATTTAAAGAGTTTTTATCACGTAATGGTGTCAAGCAAGTTTTAACTGCTATTTACTCACCCCAATCTAATGCGTCTGAGCGAGTAAATCGATCAGTCTTGTCAGCGATCAGAGCTTATTTAAAAGAAGACCAACGAGAATGGGATGTCCATATTGCTCAGATACAACAAGCACTTTGTTCAGTGCAACATCAGTCGATCGGGGTCAGTCCTTATTTCTGTGTTTTTGGGTTCAACATGATAACGCATGGAAATATGTACCCAATAATGAAAAAGCTAGGGACATTAAATGACAGCGAATTTTCTGTAAGCGGACACTCTGATAGATTGAGAGAAGTTCATGCCAAAGTCAAACAACACTTAGGTGAAGCTTTTAAAAGGAACGAAAAAGTGTATAATATGAGGGTTTCAAAACTTAAATTTTCCCCGGGACAGGAAGTGTAATAGGAATTTTACCCAAAGTAACAAAGCGAAAGGGATTAACGCCAAGTTGTGTAGTAAGTTTATTCGGTGCAGAATTAGAAATCCTGTAGGAAACTGCATGTATGAGGTAGAGAATTTGCAAGGCAAGTTGATAGGAAAGTTTCACGGTAAAGACCTGAGACACTGAATGTTTTCATAAGAACTCTCAGGGCATGGGTTGTTTAAATCCAAGAGCACCGGCATAAATAACAGCACTGTCTTCCATGTCTTTAATAAATCTTGCGATTTTATATAAATCCATGGTTTTGTAGAGTGCCTGTTTAATTGCGAGTACATTTCAAAATTAAATTATAGCAAAAAAAGTGTGCTCACACCATCAATGTCGAAACCTTGTCAGTTCAATTTTTATGAGCAGATTCAGCAGCTTTTACCATTCAGCTATTTAACCATCTGTATAGTGGCAGCGTTACCATTGGTTATATAAAGCCCAGATCTGATTTGCGCGGCCTTTTTAACGTTTTAAGCTCGCATAGAACATCTCCTGGTATGCGTAGCAGACAAGTTTATACATATCTAAGTGGTACGGTGTACAGATCAAATATATATTTTTTTTAAATCAAAAATCTAAGTCGTGGGGATCTAAATTCAGCCTTAATTGAGGACTACTTACGACAAGTAAATTATCATTATTTCATCAATAAGGTATGATTCATATAAATTGTCCTTTTCTCTCGTTTGAACATTTTTTTATATTATACGCATGTGTAGGCACCCCACGCGGTTTGCAGTCTACGTATAAAACTCAGCATAAAGATCTACATCATAAGTTTGCCAAAAAAGCGTAAACGTATTATATGCGCTATATTTAATATATAAGCTAATGGTCATAAAGCTCGTCATTATCACCCTGTGTGTACATAAGTGCCTACGTGGAATTCCGAAATTGGTCTAAATAGTGCGAAATTGCTCATATACGCTACACAAATATATAACAAGCCTAAGCATTAGTCGTCAAATCGCATGATATATTCCATACTCCGGCTATATTGTTAAGCATAGCGGATAGCGGATCCCAAGATCTCAGCTTGGTTACATGTACCTACCAAATAGGAACGCATAGGAAGTGAAACCAGAAATTTACCAGTTTCCGCGTTGCACTCTGTCGAAGAAGAGGTTCCGAAGAGCCTACGGTTTTCTTGCATATACGTTGTTTTATTTTAATACATTTTAGTTTGTAAAATTCAATTTAAAATTTGTTTAATCTAATCTACCTAAACGATATTATATATTAGTGAATAAGAATTATATAAAAAGTGCCATAGTTCATTTAGCTTATGTATATATAATATACATTATACATACTTATAGATTTGCTAAAATTTTCATATTTGATAGATTAAGTAACGTAATACATATAAAACCTGTTAAAATATTATAAAAAGTTAATGTTCTACGAATTACGAATTCTAAATTTTCCGTTAGGGTATTTAATTTACATAAAATATTTGATAAAGTAAGTTCTTAGATCGCGGGTGTGTTGAATATAATATATGTATAGGTTAGGTATATATAAATAGTGCATATTAACATCATACACAAAACTACGTCATATACAAATCACCGTCTCCTGGAACGAGTTTATGTGGCCACATCAACATCGAGCGAACGGATTTTTGAAAATTGCATGAAGTGAGTAAATTTTTTTTTTATTTTTATTGTTGGTATAATCATATATACAATACACTATATACATATATAAATACATATATATACCCATACGCAATAATTGCCCAATACAAACGCGGTAATTACATTTAATAATATACATTTAATAAGAGTTGATAGAACATTCCTTTTTTTTTTATTTTGATTTTTGATTATTGATTTTGGTTCCTTTTTGTGAAATCTATCATATTTTTTTCATTTAATTAAAGAATTTATTAGATTCAAAGTACTTAATAGAAGAGAGAATCATAATAGAACTTTGGCAAAAAAAAAAAAAAAAAATGAATTTAAGACCGAAAACGAATATTCTACCTATATAAACCACAATTTTCTTAATGGAAAATTATTGAAATAAAACGTGTCTTAATGAATGTACAAAATTATGAGCTAATTTTCATTCAGTGATTTGATCATTATGTGCTAAAGGTAATTTTCTAAGGGTGAGATTTCGATCAGTGTTAGCATGCACATACAAATAAATTTGGTGTACTAGTCCGTTTAGTACAGCTTAAACAATAAAGGGACTATCCTGTAATAAACAAAAAGGGTTAGGATAGTCATGGTGCAAGAGGGTGTTAAATATACTCTTTTGTATTTAGTGGGCGGGACCCTATAAGGTGGCATAACATCTTGCTACCACACAGAACTAGATTAGGTGATACATAATTACAAACATTTTCAAATATTACTCGTTAATTTCACGCATACATAAATACAATTTAACACATACAAACATTCATATATCATTCGATAGTCACATTCGATCACATCTTTTGTGGGTAGTATCAATGTTGTCATCCGTTTTTTTTTTTTTTTTTGTTATACTCGAGACACAGATTTTTTGTAAGAAGAGCAATAGCAGCAAGATCCCCCCCCAATGCCGTCGAGCTACGGCCGAGCATAGCTTGCGTGTCTCACCGCTGCATAAAGATACAGAGCCTCTTACATCTGGCTCCTGCTTTCATCCAACAATTCTAAGTCTTCATTACAATCTGTGATGCAAATCTATGTCGGATCTACGTTCCAACTAGTGGTGACATTCGGTTTGATGCAAGGAACAGCCATCGGCTTCCTAGTTCCCATAGCATATACAGTTTTTAACAACTACTTCGTGAGGAGGCGTGTTATGATGATGGCCTTTGCCCAATCGGTAATCGGAGTGGGAATCATGTTCTATCCCGTAGTCGTGCAGAAACTCAGCGAATGGTATGGATTCAGAGGATGCCTTTTGGTATTGGCCGCCATCAACAGTCACACTATTCTGGGTATGGTGATTATGCAACCAGTGGAGTGGCATATGAAGCGAGTTAAAGTGGTGGATGAGCAATTAGAAAACGTCTATGATGAGGAACCAAATCGTGTGGAACCACTGCTGAGATCCAGTTCACAAAACTCCTTTGATCGTGACCCAAATAAAGCACTCTCCAGTCGAACGGCGAGTTTAGCTAGCTTGAGCAATTGCACTGCGGCTATAGTTGTGAGTGATGCAGCTGTACCTACGATGCAGGTAGACCCAAAGAAGCCTTCTTGGTGGCAACCTGTTGTGGACTTTCTAGACCTATCACTGTTAAAGGATTCAATCTATTTGAATATTGTATTGGGAATTTCATTCGCTTTGTACTCGGATATAGCGTTCTTCACCTTACAGCCGATGTATCTGCTTGAATTGAATTACACAAAGGTAAGGATAATCCCGCTGCAATGGTCTTACAATTGACAAGTCTTTTTCAAGGTGCAAGTAGCTAATATCATTTCCATTGGGGCTGCTGCAGACCTAGGATCTCGGTTGTTTCTGGCGTTGAGTTCTATTTTCTTTACGGTCCCATCGCGATATGTATATTTAGCCGGCGCATTCTTAACAATTATCACAAGATTTGGTAAGTTGCGATCTTCTTACATATTTGCAGAGACCGACACTTTTATAAATCAATCATACTAAACACTCAAGATAATAATATGGTATACAGTATACTCCATGACAGTGCGTTCTAAGTGTTGCCACTTCTTGTGCAAATAAGTGTGTGCTCCGTTTTTATTACTGCTTTTATTACAGGCAAATACAAAAATATACAAAGGTCGGAAATGCTTCTATATTAATTGAGGCTGTTCAACGCACCCTAATAATCTCTCCATTTTATCTCATATCTTCTTCTGATGAGTATCTCAAAGCTCGAAACTTATACCGAACCGATTAGATGCGGTTTACTTTAACATACAATGGAACTTTGAATGGAATATGTGAGCAGATACTGTATCTATCTGTAGACAGAGTGTAGAGATAGGTGTAGAATATGTTTGTTACAAAATTATGAGTGATTTGTATTACACAAAACGTCTGGTTCAGATTTATTTAACTTTTGATCGCATAAAACTAAAACGTCCTTATATTTCCTTCCAGCATTCTTAAAAGTATTCGACTTCACTGGAATGGCTATTGTAACGGCTATTTTGGGATTCCTAAGAACTTGGCTACATGTTCCAACTTCATTGGTGTTTGCGGAATACCTACCAAAGGAAATGTAAGCCATACAAAGCATTTTGTATTGTAAAGATTTTTTTATGACTTTTGTTTGTAGATTTGCTTCAGGATATGGACTGTATATGTTCATTAATGGAATGACTACTTTCGCAATGGGCCCAATTGTAGGCTACTTGCGTGACAAAACAAGGGATTACGTTCTTACGTTTCACTGTATAAACTTCTTTATGGTACTGTGCGTTTTTCCATGGATAATTGAGATATTCTACTTAAGATGCAGAAGACAGAATAAAAATAAAATTCAAGAACAAGAAGGTGTAGAAATGAGGTGTGCAAAAACGGCGCATTAAAGGTGGGTTTTATATATATAAAAAAAAAAAACAAAATGTTCGTCTATATTTTATATGTATAATATTTACATTGAAGATCCCAGCTTCCCAAGGTGAATGTGAACAAATTTAAAATTATGATTACTACCAGAAGCCTTGTCCAATACACTCTAAAAATGTTACTGGAGTCGCATTGCAACTGGTGGAGAAATATAATTATTCCGGGCACTTATTTAAGAACGACGGAAGTGTCGTAGAAATAAAACGCGTCCTTACACTTCATGAATTTTTTTTTCCGATTCTTGGTGTTCTTGAACTGTCAAAAGAAGAAAGAGATAGAGCTAGCTCTAACAGGAAGTACCAATGCTAAGTTTTCCTATCATTATGATTGGTGAGACAAGTAAAGTGGCCGGCATAAGTATTTTGACAAAACTATAGTTAATTCTGCTCATAATTTGAACTTAGGTACTTCATGTAAATTTTGGCATCAATGGAAAGGTCATTAAAATTCCGTTGGAATGACACACAACTTTCCTTAACCCATTAAGTAGCCATTGAAAATTTAGAACTTTTGTAAAAGTCTACTTTTTTTACTTTTATCCTCGGTCCATAAAAAAAAATGTTTTGATACAAAAAGTTTCTTCAAACAATTCTAATAGTGACTGCAAAAAAAAGGAAAGTTTTGTATCATTCAAACGGAAATTACCTTTCCATTGGTGCCAAAATTTACATGAAGTAAGTTTCAAATTATGAGCAGAATTAACTTTAGTTTTGTCAAAATACTTGTGCCCCCCACTGTACATTCTATTAAAATGAGGTCCGAACTTGATGTCAAAGCTAAGTTTTAGGTCTTTAATTCGGTATTTTCTCCAGCTCATACCTACTGATAATAAGATTTGGGCAATAACCGCGAAATTAAAATCGCAGTTAGACGCTGTATAAGGTGCTTACTGTCGAGCAACTATTTTTCCGGACGGAAAGGTCCATTTTCCAAGCTTTGGTGATTTGGTCATGTTAAAAAAAAAGCATATATCTAACGAACTTGGATTTCAAGACGTGCTATGGACTTTGTGCCGTCAGGAGGGCATTCTTTAGGTTAGCGTTTCCCAACAGGTGGTCCGCGGAACCCTAGGGTCAAAGGAGTTTCTTGAGTTTAATCTGAGAATTAACTAAAACCATTGTAGAAAACAGTCATGACAACATAACCGAGCGGCTCCGTCGCAATATTTGGATTTTTTAAGAAAAAAAAAAAAAAACATTTGTTCAGTATATTAGTAGATATTACCATAAGCATCGAAAATGGTGTCTTCGAGACATGAGCAGTTTTTTAAAGTACCATTATTAGCGATTGGGATGGGAAATACAAGGGCGCAGCCATTTAAGAGAAAAACCGAGTTTGTTATCAAGTGAAGAATAACGATTGTACCTTAAAAATTAGTTTTTGTTAAAATCGTATATACATACTGTTTTCGAGAGAAAGACAATTTTCAAAAGTACCCCTATTACACTTTTTTGCAAAAAAAAAACTGGGTATAAATTCATTTAACCATTCCTACTTACTCACCTATCAATTTTGGTTGAAATCCTTAGAGCCGTTTTCGAAAAAATCTAAATTGTCTACAGACTGACGGACAGAATTGCGAGAAGCGAGACTCACTTTTTTGGGTTCCCCTATCATCGCAATAATTATATCAAAATTGACTAAAATCTTGAGTTCGAAATTTTGTACGAAAAGAATAAATCTTTCTCTTACTTCATATACGAAAAAGTTAAACATTATTTATTTACAAAATTTATTCAGTGAGAGGGCTGAGCCTGCTGTCTTGAAAAAATCAAAACAAAATGAGGTTCCAAGGTCGATAGACAAAATCACATTTCGACTATTAATCCGAAATCTCATCCAATTCTAGTCAAAGGTGCTTATAATTCCGTCTGTCCCAGTACTGTACGTTCTCGATTATCGATAACTCTTCGGTTATTGCAACACCTAAGTTTTTATCATTGCTGACGTGGTAATCGCAACTTTTCAAAAATGCTACCTATATCTACTTTTATTTCATCATATACCCTTGTTTTTACTTGCCCTTAAAGTTTTAAAGTTTTCATTGTTTCTATTCTATCATACATATACCTTGCTACAAATGGATGTTTATAGTTTTTGCGATCGTACGAAACGTCAAACAAAACCACACTACCATATGTTACGTTCGAAAAGGGTTGATTTGTTTTCTTAGCTTAAGAAAACAAATCAAATCAAAAGATTTGAAACGTCGGGAAAGTTAATGAAATAACAGTGTTTCATTGCATCATCAATTTGACCAAAAAAGCCGAAGAGGAATAATTATTCTCAAAACAAAATTACTATAATTTAATTGGTCACATAATCCACCTCTGATATTAACTTCGTCCTGTTGTTTATCCTCTAGTAATGTTAGTAATGTAAAAAAAAAGTACCTAATTTCGGAGAGGGGGCGGGTTTCCATTATGAACACTGAGCAAAATTTTTTTTTTTATTTTTTTTCTGGCTTAAAATGGCCTAAAAAGACATAAATATAATATTTTTTTCCTGAGGAAATTACATTTTTTTTTATTATTTTTTTTTTTTTGTCTAAATTCGAATAATTTTTTATTTTTTATTTTTTTTTTTTAATCAAATCATGTTTATGTGACTCATTCCAGTTACATAGCTCAATAAGTCTATGCCAAAAACTGTCAGATAGGCGCCTGTAAGAAAGTCTAGTGTATTTAAAGTATGGGGTGGGTGGCTCGCTTCGCTCGCTAACAGGATTTTAACCCTTTTTTTCGCGGGGTTTAGCCGCTCACGCGACTTCGTCGCTCCGCTAAGGGTATGTCAACAACTGTCTGGCAGGCGCCTGGTGCTAAAGTTTAATTATATTTACTCTGGAGTATAGGTATAATATTTTCAGTCAATAAAAATACATGCACTTTTCTGTGAAAATTGAAAATTTTAAAATTAAAAAAAAAAAATAAAATAAAGTTTCCGCAGAAAAATTATATTACAGTTACATCTTAAAGTCTATTTAAACAAAAAAAAATAAAAAAAAAAAATTAAAATTTTCTTAGAAAATTGAAAACTTTAAAATTAAAAAAAATAGAAAAAAAAGTTTCCGCAGAAAATGTCTTTTACAGTACATCTTAGAATAAGTCAAAACAATTATTGTATAATAAATTGCGACAAATGCCTATCCAAAAGATGTCTTTTCCTTGATAAATAATACCTACACGAATATTATCAATCACTATTCCATGTATCTTTGTATCTATTCATATGAACAAAATTGGCATGCAACACTCGCATAATAAAAGTAACCCCTCGGCGGCTAACAGCCATCAAAACACACAAACTACTTTATTTAATTTCACAGGATTCCCAGGGAAGAACGTCTGACAACTTAAACCAAAATGGGGCATCATTGCTCGGATGTCCAATTTGTTTCATTCTTTAGCAATCTTTAGCGCAATATGGGGTCTTCGCTGGTCTGGTCATGTTGCAGTGATTGCCCTTTCATGAGTTGCATTAGTGTGGAACCGACATTTTGGAAAAGTTTGTTCGTAAAGCCAATTACTTTGGCAGCGGATGCAATGATTCGTGCAGCAGTTTGTGTCGGAAGTCTTGTTGCTGGGGAAATAAAAGTTTCAAAGTTGCAATATTGATGGCAAATAATTGTAGAGCTCAGATTGGAACGATATCTGATGCATTTTAATGTGCTATTGATTAAAATCGAATTTAGTTTGTAAATTTTTTTTTTTATATATAATTTGACTTCTCATTGTGAGTTGAATAGTACATCCGTTTTCTGAGGTGTTAATTTGTAAGTAAAATGGTTAATATTATTTTCGACAAGTTTTTAAATGAAAAAATAAATAGCTACATAATACGAGTGTAATAGGGAGAGGATGACAAATAAAGATACGAAAATGTTAAATAAAATAAATAAATAGTTGTTAGTAGTAATAGCAGTTGGCGCCAACAGGTCCGTATAGACCTAGCTTTTGCGACGAATGGAAGGGACATACTATTTTATATTTTATGCCGAGTTCGAACGTCTGAATTGAGACGATTTTTCAGGACATTTATACTCTCTAATGTTTGTCAGGCGTTCGCGAGAGGTGGCGGAATGGAAACAGCCTTAAGATGTAATTAGTATTTTTCCAGGGATCGAACCTGGGACCCCTCGCACAGTAGTCCAGCACACTAACCACTGAGCCACTAAGCCACTGCGACAGCGGAAAAGTAAGGCTCGGTAAATGTGTCGGGGAGCCAGTAAAAACAGAGTCACATACTTTGATCACTGTAGACTCATAATGATGCAGTAGGGGTTTCGGGCTTCCACACTATGGAAGCCTGTGTTACATATTTATGCAAGCTTGGATAAGCTTACTCCAATGATTCTATTTCAGATGTGGCAGTGAAATAGAAAGTAACGTCTTCGACATCATTGCTGATGCTCTCTAATGATATCCGCTTCGAATGACAATTGACTAGATTTATAGGTTTCCCAGCAACTGTCCGTTTTTGTACCTTTAGCAACATCGAAAAGTTTCCTTATGTTGCTTAGCTCTATTGCCCACCACGGAGGACATTTCCATAAGGAAGATCAGGTTGGTGCAAGTCGCCTTACTGGTATGAAGATCTATTTGAACTATATTCATTAAAACGCGCCTTCCTCGTTATTTTTATACACCCTGCCGTGAATCCGCTACAAACTCTGACAATGGCACCACAACAGAATTCAAACGAAGAGTTACACTTTCCATAACCGATGTTCCTTTAGCCTAAGAAGGCAACTGAGTAGTGAGGGCTTGTTAAGAAATGCTGAGGAGATTCTATATACGACCCTTATCATTCCAGTCTTGCTCTATAGCGCAGAAGCATGGACGTTATTAAAAATATATTTTTGGTCGTTTCAAACGAAAAATTCTTCGAGTGTTTTTCGGTACCGTTTGCGTTGAGGCTTTGGATGGAGGATACTTAACAGCGATTGTATGAGCTGTACAACGACATCGACGGGGTCGATACCTATCACTCGACTAAGATGGCTAGGACATGTAGAGTGAATGGACACCAACGCTCCGGCCCGAAGAGTCTTCGTATCCAGCCCGGAGGAACAACGCACTAGAGGAAGACCCCGCCTTAGTTGGCGCGCACAAGTGGAAGGGGACCTCAACCAACTTGGAGTGTGCAACTGGAGGCAGTTAGCCCAAGATCGAGCTAACTGGAGAGGGGATTGGTTTGAAGCGCAGGTTCGCCCCGGACTGTAGTAGCGCCATATAAGTAAGTAAGAAAGTCCTAAGCCTTCATCAGTTTATACCATCGCGTGTACCTCAAAGTCCATCGTTTTCATTAGCGAAATGAATTTGATGCTGAAAATCACTACCACTTCAGTTCCGGATTCATTATGTCTTAACATTTCGATCACTTCCCAAATTTCATTTAGTTGATCTCTATTAAGGGATCTAAGACACCTTTCAATCCGATCTCTATGGATGTTAGGATTCACGCAAAGTCTGGCCTTTGGCCTAGTCAGAAGTACACTGTCTTTTCTGTCGATCAGAAGGCGTTCAGCATTTGGCTAAAGCGCTTTAGTCCTTTAGTCCATTCTCTGAGCCATGTGAAAATGTTTCTGTCCTCAAGGAGATTGAACCCTTAATAGTGTCCGAAGTAGCGGAATGATAGCGTTGTTAACCTCGTCAAGGATCCGACAAGTCACTGGCATGGAGAATCTGGCCTTTTTTTTTACGTTTGGTATTGAGGGTGGGGAGATGATATTGTGTTGTGAGTCCACTACATAGCCCATTGCAAGTCTCAGTTCATAATTGGGGTGAGGGATATGGCTCCCCTTGACCTCGCCGGCCAGTTTTTTGGTGGCTGTTTTATGGTCGTATTTTATGTTTCCCTATAGTGTCCGAGTCAGTCACCAGTAACCTGTGTTCTTACCCTACATTTGGCATTGTTCAGTGGTTGATTATCAGTGAAGGTGTAAAAAAGGTTTCTGCTTGGTAGTACAAAGGACCGAGATTCGTCTAAGTGCTCCAGGATTTGGAATCCCCTTTAAAAAAATAAAAATTCAGTGAAGGTGCCATTATCGCCATTCGCTGCTAACATTTAACAAGAAATCTTTAACGAACTGTGTGTGTCAAAATAGCGGTAATTTTTTTTTAAGCAATTCAAATATTGTTTGTCCTTATAAACTATAGGGAATACACCTAAACCTGAAAAAATTGTATACCAAAAATGAATTGCTGTTAGTCTCACTAAAACTCGAGAACGGCTGGACCGATTTGGCTAATTTTGGTCTTGAATTATTTGTGGAAGTCCAGGGAAGGTTTAAAAGATAACAAATTGGACAAAGAGGCGTGGCACCTCCCATAACATTCAAAATTTTATATCTCGAAAACCACTGAATCGATTGAGTTAAAATTTACATACTATCTTAGGTATTGGCCCAGGAGTGTTGCTATGCAGATTGGTAAAAATTGGATAAAGGGGCGTGGCACCTCCCATACAAAAAACATTACAAATCTTATATCTCGAAAACATCCGAATCGATTGAGTTCAAACTTACAGACAACCTTAGGTATTGGCCCAGGAGTGTTGCTATGCAGTTTGGTAAAAATTGGACAAAGGGGCGTGGCACCGCCTAAAAAAAAAATATCTTGAAAACCGTTGAATCGATTGAGTTGAAACTTATGTACAGACAATTTTAGGCATTGGCTTAGGAGTGTTCCCGTAAGATTGGTCAAAATTGGACAAAAGGGCGTGGCACCGCCCATACAAAAAACAACTTCTATGGGGTGAAACCCGATGACGATATACCTCCAGAACCGCTGAGCCGATTTTCATGATTCTTTTTTTGTTTTGTTCGTATTGCTGTATTTCAGGTTTACGCAGAAACAAAATTCCACAAAATCGATTTTTCTCATTTTTCGCATTTTACGAAACAACATTATTATCTAAGAAGATAGAAGAAGAAGAAGAAAGAAGAAAGAAGAAGGTGTTTTTGTGATCAAAGTTTGATCAAAATTGGACAAAGGAGCGTGGTACCTACCGCATAAAAAAATATACATTTTAAATCCTATTTCTCTACACCCATGGGAGCTAAAGTGGGTAGGATTGAAAAACGGGCCTTGGCACCACCCTTACAACAAAGTTATTTAAATCACGATATCTGAACATTGCCTGATTGAAGCATTTTACAAAACCTGGCGGGACTGGACAAAAGGGCGTGACACCTCTCATAACAAAAAAATACATGGGAAAAAATTTGTCTAGACAATACAATTCGTGGGCACACGTCCGAGGAAATATCGGTCGAAACACACGGAGTACAGAATCAGTCTGGACACATCGGTTAAATTAAAATAAAATGAAAATGTAAGAGCAGGCAAAACAACGTTTGCCGGGTCCGCTAGTAATTTATATTTTCTTTTTAATTGTCTCACTTTTAAAATATCTTTAAAATTAAACAAGCATTTTTGGCACACTAGCTACATGATTACCAATTAAATTCTATCCGAAACCCCAACCTTTTTTCTGCACCCAATTCCTTTACTTAAAATGTCCACGAATCCAAAAAAAAAAAAAAAAAACAAACATTCGGTTAAAATAAATGGCTTTCAATTTATTAACGCCACTTACGACATTTATAACATCGATGCGTGCAGGCAATTTAATTCATTGTCTTCCCTGATAAACGTAATTCTCCGCGAATCAATTCCTCTTTTGCGTGATGGACTGATGGTGTTTTGAATTCAATTAGTCAATCATTGGACCCAAATCAAATTTGATTTTCCTTTTCCCTCCGAAAAAAAGAAATACCGCTCATACAATAACGCACACCAAAAATAAATAAAAGGGAAAAAATGAGTCGATAAAAAATTCAGTAACGACGAGCAATCAATAGGTTTTGTTCTACTCCCTTTTTTCCATCCCGTTTGTTGGTTGTTTTCGAAGTTTATTGAGGCACAAAATAGAATATTTAGCGGGAAAATAAATTTCCAAAGTTGTTTGCTGTTCTTTCACGATTGGTCAGCCGTATACCATTTTCAATTTGATGATGGAGCAAACGCAAAAAAAAAGTGAGTAGAAAATAATGAAAAAAAAATGTATAACTGACCGAAAAAAAGGATAACCCATGCAAAAGGGAACACAAGTTCCTTACAATCAAACTTTGCTGTTCTATACGAAATAGAAAACTTTCACGTTCGACGAGATGCATATACTAGTCGCAAGAGCGTCGAAGATAAATACAAGGAAGATACTATCATCCGGATGGATGTACGAGTAGGTATACGTGTGTAGGATCTAAGGAGTTATTCAAATTGATTCGATAAAGGGTTGTACACAGTGTCGATAGTTCTATACTTCGATGATGAAGCAAAATCTCATTTTGGTGCTCTGAACTGAGTCACTTTGGTTTTAGATTAAACTTCAATTTAAGTTTGCTGTCAGTTCGATTAGTTTAACCGTCATCACCCTGACGACGACGCCCAAGCAAGTGAAAGGCACACTGTACTCCGTTTAGTGAGAAAAGTTCTATTGCGTTCAATCTTCTTCGGTGATCTAACACGTTAGTCACAGTGGCGCTACTGTGACTGCAAGGTGGCGAATAAATTGTTTGGAAAAACTTTTTCGATAGGAAATCAGGGAACTTTGCATAAAGGGATAAATTGAAGACAGTTTATAAGGGCAAGTGTTTGATAAAAAGAAAAAAAAAACGGAACCTGCTTGATATGCATAGTTCTATGGTGTAGTTTTTTTCTGACTGTGGCTACAAGAAGTAAACCACGCATTTAAGTATCTCGTCCTTTCTTGGAAGCAGATTCATTTCGCACAGACGGTATTATTAATGGTGTGTGGTGAGTAGGGTTGCAACCTTCTACAAAATCTCGTGGAGGTCTTAAGAAATAAAACTTTTTTTAAAGCCCAAAATGCATATATTGCCCATTATAAAATAGATAATAATAAAATAACAATTCAATGAAAAAAGCATAAATAAATAGAAATAAATAAATAAATACTAGAAAGATATAAAAACAAACAATGAGAAGGACAGAATAAGGAGAAAATGCACCGAAATCCATTTTCAGACATAATCCTCGATGTGGGCATGAAGGATCGTTTCCCCCACCATTGCGCTCTCGATACAAATCTTCATTAAATATTTGAGTAGGCAGAGTGAGGACGTAAAAAGCAGCCGTCCACTTCGTCTTTACCATAGAATTTGTCCGCAATTATATTGATGGTGTCACTCATGAATGAACGAATGAACTCATTCGGATTCTCCACAACGGCAATAACTTCTTCTGTTGGCCCTGTTTGTTGTCTTTGGTGATGCGTATTATCCACTAGAGCCGAGTTTCCAAAAGTGTGCTCCGCGGAGCAGTTGGTGCTCTGTCATGAAAATCCAAGTTCTCCGCGGAAAGATATGGGAAAAAATATGAAAATTCAATCAAACTAGCTAATTTTGTGCTTCTAAGACTTTGTTTGCAGCAATGGATATTGTTTACACACATACAGTACAAAAAATGCGTAAAAATAAATCGTGTATACTCCAGAACTTGAGTGCTATCAAAAAGGAAACGAATCAATGGCGTTGCTAGCGAAAAGGTTTGGTTGCTCTACGAAGATTTTTTTTTTGGGGAAATACAAGTTTCTATGACCGGAAGTTTTGAGAACCGCAAAAGAAAAGAGATTGGACGCAAAACTACTCCAAAAAAAGATTTACCGGACAAGTAGAGCCAATCCTATTTTGATGTCCATAAAAATTAGGAAGATTTTTGCACCTCAACTCCATCAAGAACTCAAGGCCAGGGCTGTTAGGCGCTGTGTCGTAGAATAAAATCCTCGTGGATGTCTATTCCACAAAAAACACATTATAAATATGTATGTCAACAAAAACCAAAGGAAGAGCCGGAATTTCAAAAGACTCCACTTACGAAAACATTTGCAATTTTGGAAAAAAGTTCCTTGGAGTGTAAAATCCAAGTTTAATTTATTTGGATTCGATGGAAAAGTGTAGGTATGTATAAAGCAACGAGGAGAGAAAGTAATGGTATGCGGTGCATTCTCTTGGTTCGGTGTTGTTCCATATAAGGGTCGATCGTTGATCAACACGCTTAAAAAAGCATATTAGAGAAAACCCTTTTTTCATACATGCCAGTAATATATGATTTCTAACACCACAACGATCTTTAGCATAATCCGTGGTGAGTGAAGCAATAGCTTACAGATACCTAGCAAAATTAATGGTTTGAATTGACCCGCGCCCAACCTGAACCCAATTGAAAACTTGTGGGCCGACAACGAAAGAGCATTAAAATCCAAACAAATCAAGAAATGCTGAAGACATTTTCGAAAACATTAAGGAGGTCTCAGTGATCAGTGTGCTGGACTACTGTGCGAGGGGTATCAGGTTCGATCCCCAGTAAACACAAATTACATCTTAAGGTTTTTCCATTGCGCCACCTCTCGCGAACGTTAAACACCCGAGGCTCTAACTGTCCTGAAAAAGCTTCTCAAATCAGCCGTTCGGACTCGGCATAAAATTGTAGGTCCCTTCCATTCGTCCCAAAAATAAAACCTCACAAAACAAATGGCTGTGAAAAGCTAGTCCTAGGGTGTATATAAGGGCCAGTTGCGCCAAATATTTATTTATTTATGCCGGATTTTAGTGGAAAGTCTTCCGAAAAGATTGACTGCCGTTTAAAAAAAATAAAGGCTATTCCACTAAATATAGTTAATTTTTATAAGACTTGGAAACTGGAATTTTAAAGTTTTTGTTAGGCAAACTCGAAAATTAGTTAAAAGTTTTTTTTTTAAATATCTACTACCTCTAATTAGTAGAGTAAGTGCGGCAAATGTGGCCCACCCTTAACATTTTTTTAGAATAAAACCATGAATTTAAGTCGAATTGATTTTTGTTTTTTTTTAAACAGTTTTACAAAACATTTGTACTTCAGTCTTTATTATCTAAAATAATAAAAAAAAACGTAACAGAAAGATATTAACAAAAACGTAAAGGAACTCAATTTTTCAATTTTAAAAGAAGAAAAAGATTATCGAATTTAAGCAAAATTCAATGCGAAAAAAATTAACAAAACTTCCCAAAAAATTACATCGAAACGAAAAAAAAATTTTATGGTCTATATTTTACAGATCCGTCGAGCTACGCCTACTATAATCGACAGAGACAAAACCGGTCTTAACTTGTTTGAAATGTATTAGTTTTTATCTACCTGCGCTTTTTGATTCAGGATATTATAATGGTGGGCCATATTACCCACCTGGGCCACATTTGCCGCACTTACTTTAATTGCGTAGTTATGGAAAACGCAATAGATTAGATAGATCAATGGATACATACGATTCTACGGCCAACGAAGTGCTCCGCGAGGAATTTATCTCCAGAAAAGTGCTCTACGACCAAAAAAGATTGGGAACCGAGTCTGTACCGAGTAGAGTGTACGTGGTGCGAAAACGATTCATCGCATTTCGAATAACTTGCTCAGATGGAAGATTGTGTCGACCGTAAAATGGTTATTTGAAAATAAATGTGCACTTGTTATTCTGGCGTTAATCTATTCATCGTAATATGGCAAAACGTACTAGCCACAAATCAACTTTAAACTGTCAAATTGACAATCTGTAAAAACAGTGTTCCCAGTTTAAAAACCAAACCTCTATAAAAATCAAC
The DNA here is from genome assembly GCA_955612985.1 of Cheilosia scutellata. Lineage (NCBI taxonomy): Eukaryota > Metazoa > Arthropoda > Insecta > Diptera > Syrphidae > Cheilosia > Cheilosia scutellata. The sequence goes on along the minus strand of OY015313.1, from coordinate 14,627,149 downwards.
CTTTTTATTTGAGATATATCCGAATCATACGAGCATCGATTTTTTAAAAATAAAAAGCGCCTTCTCAATTGTTTCCCTCAAATTAAAGTTCCATTTTAGTCGCATTATGCATATCAATGTTAAAAATTTTAAGAACCTTGGCTTCCTTGGAAGACCAAGAAGAAGAATAGCGTGTGCAATTTTTTTTCGTATGGGCGGTGCCACGCCATTTTGTCCAATTTTGACCAATCTTCAAAGGAACCTAAGATTGTCTGAAGAGCCACTTTACGACTAGCATTATAGTATAGTTGCCGCTTGTCTTTCAGTCAAGTCTAGACTTAGAGATGCTACATGACGACGACCCTCTTCCAAAACAAGGAGCTAAATGAGCAACTACACACTTGATATGTTTCAATGGTTTTCATTTGCAGATAGATATAGGTCCCTAAAGATAGTTTCCCATATCTAATCCCTCATGAATCATCAGTGATGGCATTTTAAATAATAGTTGTTGACAAAATTACTACACTCCATTTCTGGTAGTAGATTTATTCAAAATCACGATCGCAAGACCCGAAGCCATCGACCCGGCATACCTATTATACAAAATATATTCCCGCAATAATCCATTGCGAAATTGGATAACTCAATTTGTCCTTATGCTGTGTCACCAACCCGCTCAATTCAAAAGGCTTGTACGAAAAAGGAATTTTTACTGTTTCGTGAACCGCTTAATGGACGCATATGGTTGCGTTAAGAGACCCCAAATGAAACAGCAAATACACAAACTCACACACACACATACACAGCAGCTAAAGTGTACTCGGGTTTTATGAACATCAAGGGCAGTGTAAACACGCCTGCTAAATGTATTAAATTGTCATCGATTCCATGCGAAACGAATCGAACGTACAAAATGTCCTTTTCATGTCGCTTCAGGGGATTAACGTTATTGAATTTTTATTCCACACATCGAAGAGGAGAACGGACAACAACCAAGTACCCGATATCAATATACAATACATTAAGGTTGTGTTTGTTGCAAATTAAAGAACAGCCAGTCTACCGCAACGCGTCCAGATTGGTAATTGCTTCGATTTTAAGGATATTACCGTTTACACTATTTTGGTCGTGTGTCATGAGATGGTGAGCTGTCGCTGTGGTTGTAGCACTCGCATGCTCTTCAATTAGGAAAGGGAACATTTTATTGGTTTTCATTATGCTTAAGGGTTGGACAAATGAGATTAATTTGGGGGATATTCGACAAATACAAATCTACAAGGGCTATTTTTGTTCATTCAACGGACGAAGTATGTAATTTATTTTAATGAGCTAACAGGAATTTTAAATTTTCCTTATTGGTAGGACTATGCTAAAGCACATCGGAGCAGATTGGACATATTATTGCTTCAAGCTTGTTTGTGTTTGAAATGTGAATCCACTTACAAGAAATACTATTTCCTAAATCAGTAGCTAGGAGTACTTCAAAAATTTAGCCGGCTCTTGACGGTTCGAAGCATAATCAAAACGCTGTGTCCAGCCAGTGCTCCATATACTGAGAAACTGTCCCAGCGGAGCAGAGGGTGAAATTCAAAATTCATTCCATGGGAACAAATTGCGCCATTCCGTGGGAAATTTGATCAACATAAAGAAGAATCTATATTCACATAAATTTCAACCTCAGATTCTAAACAAAATGCATAACAAATTGTCCTTGTTTAGCATTTAAATTATAAAAACAGAAAATTTGTTTGCGCCCTTAGAATAGAAGGTCAGTCAATATTTTACATTTTTGTGTGGGAAAATTATAGGAATTTTAACAATATGCGGAGGGAAAAACGATCCCAATGACAGCAACATTACCAGGGAGTACTTTCAGATCGCCACTCGCTTAATTTTCTACAACAAGACAGTGTGAATTGTATTGTCGAATGAAAAATGCTCACACTGTTGATACACATATGTGGACTGGAGGAATTGTATTATTTAAATATGTTCTTGTCTATCACTAGAATGCTTAAATTAATGTGTTAAATTTTTTATTTATTATTTATTATTTTTTGTATGAGAAGTGCCACGCCCCTGTTGTCCACTTCCGCCCATATTCAACAGGAAATAAACATCCATTCACTAAATTACCAGGCTAAGGCTACTGTAAATACTCTAATTGTGAGATTTTGGTGTTCAGCGCCATCTCTCGGAAAACTTGAAAAATGTCCATACAATGCGCACTTTTCACTTCATAGCAATTATATTGTGAAAGTTTCAGCAGTATCTGTATGTTTAAATCAAAAATAGCCTCGGACCAAGAGTTTGTAAGATTTTTGCGGCTCTACAATTTTGTTATTCAGTTTTATAATAAGTAGATTCACCAGCAATGTGGCAGATATTAAAGAAACAGTGATGGTAACTTTTGCAGATGATACTGCTGTTCTCTCTGTCGAAAAAACAATAAAATATCTACAAAAGACATTTCAAAATATTTCAATATTTTAAAATATTGCAGTGGGAGCACTAGCAGAAAACTGCTATATAGGTAGACAGACCCGTAGAATAAGAGTAGAATAAGAGGGCAAAGAAGAAGCCAGCATTCACCTCCTCTGCACCTGCCCAGCTCTTGTACCTTTGCGCAAGGCTACCTGAAAAAATATTCTTTGAAGACGAGACAAGTTTTGCGAACTGACATTTCGCTAAACACTCTAACTGGGTTCATTTAACACCAACACGCAGCATCCTAATGTTAGTCTTTCATCAGTCTACTCCATCCATATTCGGTGTAAGCAGAAGGATATAACTATAACTAAACTTAAGTCAAACAAAAGCCGCTGGAGCAGATGCCCTAACCGCCCAGCTGTTCAAAGCAGCAGGCAATGACAATTCAGACAGAGGCGGCAAAGATGGGTTTGGCGGTCAATGAGGCCAAGACAAAGTATATGCTGTCAACAAAAAAGGACACCCAACACCGCCGTTTCGGACAGAATGTCACTTATAGACAGATATAACTTTATGGTGGTTAAGGACTTTGTCTACTACGCTATGAACTCAGACAATGACACCAGCGCTGAGATTAAACGAAGAATAACTCTTACCAATCGCTAATTTTTTGGGCTAAGAAAGCGCAACTGAGTAGCAAAACCCTCTCTCGAACAACTGAAGTGACCCTTTATAAGACACTAATCATTCCGGTCCTTCTCTATGGTGCAGAGGCATGGACTCTATCAAAAGCGGATGAGGTTACTCTTTGTGGTTTTGAGAGGAAAATTCTTCGAGGAATTTTCGGTCCCGACAGCGACATCGATCTAGCCAGAAGAGGCTATAGGTAGGGTAGATTGCTTCAATGTCCCGTTTTTGTTCCGCCCTAGTCTCCTTTCCTGTAGAGGCTATATTATAGGCGCGGGATAAGTTGTCTTCGGCTTTGAATCTTCTCATTCTCTCATGATCTTATGAGACCTACAACATTGATTTGTTTTAAACCTTCACATTCTCTCGCGGTATCATGCATAATCCCAAGGTTCTAGAGTTTCAAGGATACTCCCCGTGGGGATACAACAAAAACAAATTACATTCCACCAGCTTTTGAATGTTTCAGCTCATCGCGGAGTAATGGGCTAGAGCGAGTATGCTGTATGGCATAAGTAAATTTTCAGGTTTTTCGAAATTGTCTCGAAAAGAGTTTAAAATAACCGCTCCCAGCTATGCGATGTAATGAAAGTTTTCTCTTTGAGTGCTGCAACGTATTTTTATATATTTTTTCAGTGTTTTTTTTTTGCCTAGTGCCTCACAAGTATGTATAGTTGAGTATGTTCTGTTTCACTGCTGCTGATTCATGTACCTACTTTTGGTCGTCTGAATCCTGATAAATGTGTGCAGCGAATATTTTGAAAGAATTACACAGGGAAGTACTTTGAAAGTTTTTTTGTTAAATTTGCTTTCAGGATTTTTGTTCATTTGTGTTCCTCGGGATTTTAATTAATGGATTTACTTCACGCGGTTAGGGATTACAGAGAGGAGCTGATGTAAAAGCGTGCAGCTGTCATCCCTGTAAAAGTACAAAACATTTCACAGGCTGTCTATCCTATTCATTGTTGCAGTTCTCTTTCTTTTCAAGTGGTAATTTGTTCCACAGAACTCCGTTATGGTAAAGGGTCCTTTATTATTCCAATTCACTCCTTAGCTGATGACATGTCATCATACATAATTTCCCATTACAAAGGCCTATCATTAGATTTAATGATCCGAAACAGCCTCACTGACCGAATATTGAATGCACTTCCGCGCACTTTAAACAGAAACCCGCACAAAGGCGCAGGCCAAGGGCAGTAGGCACCCACATTTAATCAAACTCATCAACACGTATCACGTATTTAATTAAAGTGTCCATCGAAGTTGAAGTCATACCTATGCCGACTGACTTACACATTTGTACCGAATGAGACTATGTACATAAAAGTGTCACGCACTAGGCGACAACTGACATTCGTCGTCATCTATGCCGACGCGCCCCAATATACCATCCCAGTCGCCATGTCATTCTGCTAAGTACCATTTAAAGCGAGGAATAGAAAAAGAGTTTCCCCATTATGACATTTAATGCTTGTCATTAAGTTGGAGTACGTTCTTTCATCACGGCTCTTAGGCGTGTAGTAAACGCAATATACGTGTACGGATACGAGTACGTTGTGGGGACCATGATGAGAAGATGTTTGATAGACATTTTAATTGGAGCAATGGCTTTGGGGGGTAGGTAGGACTTCAACTGCAGGACCTTTTATCTCTTCATATTCCGTTGATTCGGTGCAACTTAAAAAAAAGTAGAAAAATTCACAAAATGAGAAAAAGTTTAATGGCAAAGATTAAATTAATTTGCAGGATAATGGGACTGAGGAAGTATGCTGGTCACTATGATGGCAATGAAGATGTTTTTGTTGTTTTTTTTTTTTTTTTGTCGAAGAAGAAAAGTGTGTTTATTTTTATTGTCATTGAAACTCATTACTTAAGTAAGTAACTACTTGATATAATTTGGGATCCTTTTTTGCAATTAGTTATTTTTTTTATTGTCTCACATTAGATTCGTGTTTTAAAAGCGGGGTCTATAGGGTTGAACCTATACTGATGTAAACTGACGATTTCTTTAGGAAAGAAGAAAGAGAGATTTTTGGTGGCGCAATTAAAACACGAAAATATGCGATTCAGTTTGTAAATTTTATTTCTCCTTGAAGCAGACTGTCTGAATTCGGACACTTCTCATTGTCAACTAACCCTTGTTGTCACTCTTCTACCAGAATGTGGTAGATCTACCAAAATTTCTGAATATATTTGCAATTTACCACACCTACCACTGCACGCAAAAATGCTGGGTGCATGTCATAACGCCTAGTGTCATAACGCCCTGGGGCGCTATGACACAGATTTTTGTGTCATAAGGCCCTCGGGCGCTATGGCACTTTTAAAAGTGTCATATCGATCACTCTCAATGTGTCATAGCGCCTTCGGAAATAGCACCCCAAACCTCCATCTGACAGTAAACCCAAGCAGGGGGTTGCAGGGGGGCAGCATGACCCCCCCCCATACGTTTCGGGTATTATTTCATTTGGGGCGTTAATGCACCTCTTATAGTGTCATAAAGCCCACAAAAAAGTGACTTAAAGCCCGGCGGGCGATATGACACTTTAAAAAGTTATGACACCGGGCGTTATGACATGTACCCAAAAATGCTACCTCGTGTTGCCATTCTTCACGGTCACATTATACCAATTTCTGTTACAAAAACTGACCTCCAATACGTTTATTTTAATTGGGCAGTAGCTGTTTCCGAACATCGATGAAACGAATAATCGACAGAAAATGATAGGGGATATCGCGCCTGTTGAGACAGTGTTCAGGCAGAATGAAACGGAGGAACGAAAAGGCGACAGACTCGGGCGAGTCCCTTGAGACCATTCTGTAGACCTCAGTATATTTCCATACAGTCAGGCTGTCTTCATAGGAGTATGACAAGTTCTCATGTCACGAGAGAGTTCATAACTGAACACTTTAAAACCAATTATTTAAACCAAGTGTTCTGGTACTGGAATTCGGGATGACTTCGTCTTTAAAACAGAGATTCAGGCTTTCGAAAATCGTCTCTACTGCATTTTTATTGTCCATTTGCTGCATGCAGCCGAGAGTATTCGACAAATGTTGGCATTTTTAAATACATCCAATTACATTGTTTTACAGCTTATAAAGATCGCGGTTTCTTGTGCACTTCTCACACTCAGGACCAAAAATCACTCGTACAATTTTTCAATGGAGCCCGAAGTATACGCTCAGACTTCCTATATAACCTACATCCCTTGGCGAATAACCGCCAGGATAAGGCTTCTGCAGTGTATGTATTCGTCCATCGAGTCAGTTTTGCAGTTTTGAACCAATATTTTTTTCCAAACCGAATTAGGAGCAGTTTCATGTAGTTGTTCTTTTGTTCTTTGTCAGGTGATGGCAAAAGAACGACTTAATGCCCTCGAAGTTCTGTCCCGTCGCGGCGGGCTTGTCGATGTATTTAGTTTGATGCTTGTTTACCTAAAGAACCAACTCCTTCAAGAAGGCCTATTCTACATTAAATAGGACCTTATATGAATATGAGACATTAACCGGGGCGTTGCAAGACATTTGATCGGTTCTTTGAAGATGAATTATATGAAAGCTGAGTCCTTGATTTTGCTTTCCTATACACACTTCGTATTGGGTAAAAGAACACGAGTCTTTGAGTCCACTCCTGAGGGGCAACACAGCAGAAGAAGACCACAAATCAGGAAAGTAGTCCGCAAAATTGGTGATTGTCCTTAACAATTTTAGTGTTTGTATATGAGTGGTATGGAACTTCGTCCTACATAAATTCTTTCTTCAAAAAGCTTTAATTTATTTTTTAGGTAGTTGTGAGGTCGAATATTAACCGACTTAATATTAATACGGGAAAAAATGCAAAACTATTTTTTAAGATTCTTAACAAGGTCGTTCGTTCTTGGGATATTAGGCTGGTACAAAGCCAGTGGTCAGTGTGGAATGGTGTTCGTCAGCAGATATTTTAATCAACATAATCGAATCATAGAAAACTGAAATTACGTACTAACTCTTACGTACTAACTCCTAAGGCATAAAATGGGCCTACGTCCCAACTGAACTATCTTCCAAGTTTATGAACTAAATCTCACTGTATATTTAGGGGGACTTAGTTCATTTTGGCCATGTGGGACGTAGAGTCTAATAATCGGGTACCTACAATTGGGAAGAAGGCAATCATAGGTATACCAGGGTTCTGTATCATGAAACATCTAAAAATAAAGCAGATGCCTAAATAGCCAAAAATATAACCCTGCGTTCATCATTATGTATATTTTAGATCATCCCTTAAATTCGTCCGTCATATGTTTTCCCGATTTTGGTCCAACACACTCTCGTACTATCCATAATAATAATCACTGCATTAGCAAAACAATAGGAAATAAAAGGACAATGATCCCTTAATAGCTGTTTTTATTCAACATCCACTTACTATGCCATTCTGAGTTATCTCTCGTCTTTCCTCTCAAAACAAATCTAAATCTCACTTCGACATGACATCCCAAATTATATCTACGTCACTGTAAGTTCAAACCAAACAATATCCACTCATCCCAATACAAACGAATTTATACTTTCATATCCGACTTCATATCCTGTTGAATACAAAGCAAATCCTTTCACTCTGTCAACCAAACGTCCTGTTTGCTATCGGTAGCTTATACACTATCTTGCATGAGTACTTTCGCGTAACAATGAATCCTTATATTATCACTTTGTTCTACGATATTGGATAGCTACACCATAAGATAAGTACGTCGAAGTTTCCCGCATATACATATAAAAAAAAAAGAAAAAAATGAACAAAACGAAACAATATACTGAATGAAAGGATAAAGCATCTCCTACCGACACGCCCGCATATCTCTATGTTCATCGTCAAAAACACATAAAAACTACAAACTCAGGAAATTGGCGCTCACACACAGAAAGCGAAAAAAAGGATACAAGGAAAACTCAGCACAAAGGGATAATAAGTACATCATGAGCAGCACTCATTATTGTGCCACTGAATAAGTTTACTGGATACATGAAGTACATCATCATGGAGCTGTGTAGACATTGAATAGAAGGTTGGTCATGTTTTGGTGCACTCAACTATAATATAAAGAAAAAATAAACTCAACCATACAGCAAAGTTATAACGAACGAGGGATCGCCTTCGCCAGTATTGTATCCTTACACCTGCAATAATGGGGTAGGATAATTAAATGGTTCATTTATGAACTACTGATCACGCACTTCTTATATTGGATACCTACCTAATTATATTTCATTTATGTATGTAGGTATCTATGGTACGGTACTGAAACACAATTTGTGGTGATTGAGATCTGAAACTGGACCTCATACAAAGTTAACGAAACGACCGCGTGTATCCATAACTCATTTTCATATCTTTAAACTACATAATATGTTCTATTGTCAAAAATAATCTGTCAGTATTTTGAGAGACCGGGGCCTGGTTAGGATGGACTTATATATTTTAAGTGAATTTTCGACAGGCTAGCGTCAGATTTTGTCTTCACACAACTTAAGTAGGTGATATTTAAGCCAGCATCAGCATGTCAAAAATTTTAACAATTTTTTACATAAGTAATACTAGCTTAAGGATCTGCTTGTTTTTTTAAGAACGACTGAAGTCAGCCGACAAGTCTATAAGCGAAAAGAAAAGACAAAACAAATTAACCGAGGCGAGCATACAGTTTCGTCCCAAAAATTAATCAGTCGCATAAAATACGACGCAATTCGATCGCATTTAAGTCCTGCGATTACTACCTATAGATGTTAAGTGTCGCCAGGCACGTAGCCAGGGGGGGGGCTTGAGGGGCTGAAGACCCCCCGAAACGTTAAGCAAAAAATAAAAAACTGAAACTTTCTAATATAAATTCAAATCTTCCGCAACCATTCAAATGCAAATATAACTTTAAAAAATGTCATTAAAAAACACGCACCAGAGAGCCGAAAAACTCGACTTATTCTAAGCCTTTGTGAAACGCATGATCCATTGAAAGGTATAACAGTATTATTTCCTTTGTAGAGCTCTTCAAATGCATCTCAATAAGTCTTGAAGAAATAACCAGCATCAACACTTTTGGCAGCGATCCAAAAAAGTGATTTCCTAGTAAGCCTCATTGTATGCGAAAAACTATTCAATTTAACGCTACCCTTATCAGTTTTACTACAGACCAAATCCTTAGATTTCGTTTCTGCTATCGACCGTACAAAAGAAGTTCTGAATTCTCTTAAGAACATCAGAGAAAATGCCGAAGATTTTTTGAGAGAGGCTTTTCAATCCGAATCCCAACTTGCCGAGGACTTATTTGAAGTTGAATTAAGAGCCCCAAGAACTTCATTGAAACAAACAACGCGTTCCAATCCAGAAACCTCTTCTACTGAAGCCTATTTTAGAGTGTCTATACTGATTCCTTGCATAGGAAACATCGTTAAAACAAAATCTTAGGGACAGATTCATGGTTAACGAAGACGTTCTACCATCATGTCATGTCAAAAAAAAAAATCAAGACGTCTTCTGCTTTGAAAAAAATAATTTTAGTATGTTCGTTTAGGTACATACGATTTAAAAAGTAATAAGAATCAGTGAATTGGTATACAGGCTATCCCAGTTAAGCGGTATAATCCTTTAAGGGAAGATTCCTGGGGCCAGATCGCGTAAAATAAAAACGCGACAATAGACAGAGACATAGACTGCTAGTATGGAAACGACGTCGTTCGATCGTTTTCATTTTACGTGATCTGGGACCTGAAGTTCCGCCGAACAAAAAATTGTATGGCAGGGGGGGGTCTATTTTCACCATATTTCCCGTTTTATTTTTTTTATGGAATTTTTATCCTTGAGAATTTTTCTTAAAATTATGTTAAGCAACTTGAATTTGTAGTAAAAGCCGTTTTTTTGTCAGACAAAAATGGTCAAAAAGAGACTCGATATTTCTCTAAAATCAACTTTTTCTTTCACTGCACCCCAGAAGAAAAAAATCCATGGGTGTTAGGTAAGGAGATATGCGGGTAGTTCACCGTTCATTAAAAGTGACGCTGCTACTGTCACAAGGTGCTCCAACTTGTTGAAAGAACATCGCTCTTCTCTGAAAAAGAAGAACATCTTCAAGGAGCTTCATCATTCGTTCTCTAAGAAATTCAAGAGAATTAACTGTTTGTGGAAGAACGTGCGGGCCTACTAAAGTGTTTTCAAACATTTACGCTAAACCTCCTTTGAAATAAAAACACATTTTGAAGAAGTTGTTCAAAATAATTAAATTCTTATCTTTGAAAGGATGTTGTGTGTATTAAATGGGGATTGGGGTTTGACCAATGGTGCAAATTGTGGAGGTTTGTAGCTTTATAACTTTGTTTATGTGAATTGCGCTTCTTCAGTCCACAGAATGTTCTTGAGGAAGTGTCCGTACCGGTGCTAAATGGGAAGGGTGTAACCTATTACTCTGGAGAGTTCTGGGAAGTTCCAATTGCACAGCTTGTCCTCGGACCTGACTAAAGGCTTAACTTCCACAGCACGCAAAATACCACCCTCAATTTCTGCCGCCGCTGGGTCTGAACGTCGTTTTTTTTATTTCGAAGAGCTCACCCGGTATCAACAAGGCGCTGATACGCATCTGTACCCGGCTATACATGGTGTACTACGATTTGGGTATCGGCGTTGGACTCCTATCTTGCCAACAAAGCGTTTCCATGACAAAACCCGTTTACAAACACTATGTCCGCGTAATCACGTTTTGAATACGTTTTGTGGAGATCAGCTTATCAATGTTAAGCTTTTTTCATATTCGACAATTAACTGTTAACCATTGCTCATAACTACTTAAGTTTATTATTCTGACTTAATTTTATTGACAAAAAACGGCTTTTACAACAACTTCTGTTGATCGTACGTAAAAAAGTTGCTTAACATAGCTTTTAGAAAATTTCTCAAGGATAAAAATTTCATAAAAAAAAATGTATTAAGTAAACATTTTGAGAAAAAAGTATTTTAAGTAAAAAAATGTAACAACAAATTTTCAAAATGTTGAGTTTAAGGAGCCATAACTCTTTTACAGCTGCACACATGTACCTTATGACTTGTATGCGCTTCTAAATTGTCTTTTCAAAATGCACAAAACAATTTTTGTATCTCTAATAGTTTAGAAGTTATAGCGTTTTAAGTGGTAACACCTACAAATTAGAGGTCACATGCTTTGAAGGGCCATAACGGGAAATATGGTGAAAATAGACCCACCTTGGCACAAAATTTTTTGTTCTACGGAACTTCACGAATCTTCCCTTAAAGGATTATTCTGCTTAACTGGGACACCCTGTATATAGTTTTTTGTTTAAAGATTCCTCGTAAGATTTGGAAGCAAGCGCCCCCAGTAGATTGTTGTACAATAATACTGGTAAAATATAATGAGAGTCAGTCAAAAATCCTCCGTCATTTCATTATAGCCTTAATATAAAAAGGCCTAAGCCCAATAGAGCCTAGTTTTTTGTACACTGGACCATTTGTATACCTACTTTTTTTTAAGGCGATCGATGCTGCCACAGTGAGAAGACCCTTTGATGTTAGAAAAGGCTTTAAACGCGATTTCACACCATCAAGTTATTTTTTCTTAAAAAATGCTTGAGCTTTTTCTTGTAAAACTCGGAGACCAACATTAGAAGTATATTTAATTACCTATGACCCATCGTATTGACATCATCTGAGACCGGATAAGTTTCAATCAGCTTAGTAGAACAAATGAGACTGAGGCCATCTTAAAATCCTGTATTGTTATGAAATAAAATTTAAAAGCAAGCCGAAAACTGTCTTAAAAGACTAAAGACTAAAAAGACTTAAAAGACTAATATAGAAATAATACGCTCGAGTCAGCAAACTATTCTCGGTAGAAATTTGTGAAAACTACATTTACATTTACATTACATGTTGAAGCAGCGAAAGCCACCCAAAAATATATATGTACAACAATTTTAGTCTAGCACCTCGGTTTTTTCCATATAGACCTAAAAGTCGCCCGACACTACTTTCTGCCCTCTAAAAATGTATAGGTATTTCCGGCATTAAAATTTTTTTAAATCGGCGCAAATTGGATGACAGACTTGTTAGTTTTTGCCTCGCAAACTGAAGATGGGATCTTTAAGGAGATAGCAACCATCATGTTAGTTAGGGTTTTGTTAGTTATAGCCCTTCCTATCTAGAAGTAGGAAACGGCATCACTGAGACAAAAGAAGATATCTTCAGTCTTCTGCTTGGAACTTATTTCCTAATTCAACTCTCAAAAACTATAGAAGATCACAGATATTTACTAACTCGTTTAGCATTTCAAAATAATATCAAAAATCGTGTGAATTTTTGACATGCTGCCGTCTGATTTTGCCTTCACATAACTTTAGGACAAAATCTGACGTTAGCATGTCAAAAATTGGCACTAAGGTAGAATAGTAGCCGTGGTATAATGTACGGCTACCGTTACCATGGTTAGATTACGATGCATCCTGGCGAGTACTCAGTCAATCAAATCCGCTGTTGTATTCTTGAAGGTTTTAGGTATTTCGTTTTTAAGCTGACATTTGTATAAAAGACAATACATTTCGATCTGAGTATACTGCAAAAGTTACTAGCCAACTGCTGCCTAACTTAATACCCTATTCACACCAAGCCGAAAACCGAGTTTTCGTCAAAAAAGTTTAGCAAACTCGTGGATGCATTCACACCGAACACCAACTCATTTTCGTTTGACGTTTCAATTAGCTGTGAAACTTGCTATGAAATTTTTGTGGCGACTAAAGTTTTATTTTAGTTACTAAACTTCGCTCGTATTGACATAATATACAAACAAAATTATTTAAGCTACTTGATAATCGTTAACTTATGGTTAAATGCATAAAATAATTAACATAAGCCACAATCAAAATCAAAACATCTGAAAATACCATTTAGTTGTGGCAGGTAGTGCTGCCGTTCTAAAATTATAGAAAAAAACTGAATAATTTGCTCTTTATGGTCAAAGATAACAAAAGATTCCACATTTGTAAACAAAAAAACTAGAAGAAACGACAGCACTGAGAGAGAGCGCTATCCTGTCAGCAATTTTGCTGAGCTCGCTGAATGTAGCAAAAGGTGTGTCTGCTTCAACAACCCAACGATTGTACTCGTTTTGGTGGCGTTTTCATGGAAAACGACCTCAAACAACTCGTTTTGAAAACTGCAATATGTATGGGAAAACTTCTGTTTTCGATGAAGTTTTCGACTGTTTTCGGTTTGGTGTGAATAATCTAATCTTTATTGCTTACCCGGAATGTATACCAATACTATGGCGAATCTTAGGAGTGGCCTTTATATCAAAACTGGGTAAAGATGACCATTTCGTCGATAAGAACTCCAGGTCTAGAGTATTTTCTGCTTACTTACTTACTTAAATTGGCGCTACAGTCTGATGGGTTGTACCTGGGCCTCAACCAACAAGAGTCTCCATCAGCCAGCACGATCGTTGGCCTACTGGTCCCCAGTTTCGCACAATAAGTTGGGTTAAGGTCCCCTTCCACTTGCGTGATTCACCTGAGTCGCGGTCTTCTTCTACTGCGCCATCCTTCGCGTATGGATCGAAGATTTTTTCTGCTGAATAACTTAAAAAAAAAACATTTAGCGTTATACGACCGTCTAAGTATGGACGTGTTTTCCAATAGGGACCCGGTAGATGTTTAAATTTAATAAAACCAACGATTTTTTTTTTTGTTTTATTTGAAAGGCCTGTCAAGAACATTATGTCCAGAGTATGACATCATCATCGCCGCCGAGGCTTCGCTGATGGGTGGTGAACATTCGAGAGGTCGAATTTTCCATGACTTTGCTGAATGGGTTAAGCAATTTATTTTTTAGTAATAAACAAGGTATTGCTCAGACCCTAAACTACACTCCATGCGACAATTCAGTGAAATAGTTGGGAAGACTTTAGGCCTTTCGCACACGGCTCGTATCGTCATCGTATCGTCATCGTCACATCATGAATTTGCCGTGTAGCTACGATGACGATAGGCGTATTAAATTGCACACGACGCAATTTCCAATCGTCAAAATACAAAGCGTCGCCTGACTTTTTTTTTTAAATACGTAGGTATTGAAAAATGTAAACAAACTCCAGGCGTACTCGTCCAAAGACGATAAGCGGCCGACACGATAGTCGTCATGTAGCATGCATGCTGCGACGATTATGCGTAGCATACAAGTCGTGTGCGATTATCCATTTAAATACAAGAAGTGTGCTACAACAAATCATATTCCTCTCGTACATCTAATGCATATGCTACGATGACGATACGATTCGTGTGCGGAAGGCCTTAGTTAACTGGGTTTTGTCTAGAATCTCAAAAACTAATCCTTGCTCGAAAAAGCTCGGAGAACGTTTTCTGTACATGTGTTGTGTCTTCGGTTTTCCGTGTATCGATGGTATGACACCCTTTTCATCACCACAGCTTTTCTGGACAAACGTCAAATGTCCATAAGAAGTCGTCCCTGGTGTCCTATATTTGGGTAGCGGGAAAGACAGCAGTAGCGGGCGCCCTAATGAACCACCATGATTTTTAGAGCACCTTAATGTCTTGCACTTAAGTTCCATAAAAATCTACCACTCTTTTGAAGACACCGGGAAGCATTTCATCCGTGACTGTCCCGCAATTTTCTTATATCAGTCTAGGCTATAGACCTATAAGAGATGCTGATCATATAATCTTCTCATCACTGAAGAAAGTTCTTGACTTCTACAAAAGTTAAATGCTTTTGTCATCTATCCTTATTAAAGACGTATATTGGGATTAAGCATCCGCTTTGGGTATATATAAAATAAATAAATAGAGCTCACAACAAATCGATAAATGACGCTCGACCCAGCAATTTCTTACTCAAAAGACTCTCTATGGACTTCATTAGTTCCGTCAAAAAAAATCTGTAACTCTACATCCCATTCACCAAACAAAATTCCCTCAAAAACTAACACAAAATGCCACGAGGAGGAATATGTAGCATTTCAGTCAAAGTTCTATAGTACCATAAAACTTTTTGACTATATGTACTATCATTGGATATGGAAAAGTCACTGACATTTTCTTTAGGTCCGTTTCGGTATTGAAAGTTTTTCAACAATTTTACAACTAAATAGATTTGAAACTAATGGCTGAAAACCATCTCTGGCGGTGGTGGAAGTGAAGCTCTTTTAGTTTGTCCCGTTTTGAAACCAATTTGTATCCGTTTTGTTGACGGGAAAGGAAGACTGTTGAACTTTTTGACACAGTTCGGTGTTTTGTCATTCCTTTCTATAGTGACGACGACATACGAACAGGCATCCATAGGTAAAAGTTGCAATGCTCAACGAGAAGGAAAACTTCGCTTAGTTGTAGACTCTTCACTCTGTAAAGTTTAAGTAAAAATCGATTTTCAGTGAAATAGATGTGGAATAAAGTTGTGAAAGACAGTTTCGCCATTCGAAATAGAATATGCAACTACGGAAAGTTTTATAGGTACTTCTGTGCATGGGACTCTTTATTACATTTATTCAATTATTGATTCAATGG
The DNA here is from genome assembly GCA_955612985.1 of Cheilosia scutellata. Classification (NCBI taxonomy): domain Eukaryota; kingdom Metazoa; phylum Arthropoda; class Insecta; order Diptera; family Syrphidae; genus Cheilosia; species Cheilosia scutellata. Next base: position 14,611,495 of record OY015313.1, on the reverse strand, counting down.
ATACCTATACATATGTATATTTGAAGAGCGCAACAATGTCGAGTTGGCTTATAATGAATCCTGTAGGTTTGGTACCTAAGGGCGTGCGCACATATGAAGGGATGCAAAGTGTGGCTCAAGATAGACGGCCAGCCGAAGTTTGATTGTTTCGAAGATTGAAGACGAAACAAAGGAATAAAGGAATAAGTTTTCCAAACCTAATATCTGTCTTTGAGGTGGTGAAATGAGATTGAATAGAAGTACGGAACAGAAATGAATGTCTTATTGAAAAATATTCGAATACTTGACAACATCTCTGACATTCATTCTGAGAGATTTTGTAGCCCTCTTCTACTGAATGGAGCTGCCTTAAAAATATGAGACTCGGTGCGAGTTCTAAAGTGTTATCGACTCACTTGTAAAATGTATACGTTGGCCCACGAACACTGACATTCTAAAATGCAGATGAGCTTACTCTACCAATCCCTCCAATCCCTACCTTCTACATTTATATGTCTTCTATGTGTCTATAATACCCCCCCACATCCTCACACAATTATAATACAATGTAAGCCCAAGCTTAGTTGTTCTCAGTGCAATTTCGATTTTCACCTTCACGGTCCATTTGTCTTGGCAAATAAAATTCCAGAATATAATATCCCCTCCGGATTGTCTTCGGACTACTTTGTCGTCAATTTTATCCGGCAAAGAAAAATCGACCAAAGGACCATAAAACAAATATCAAAACAAGTTCAACTGGCAAAGCAAGAAGGACTTACATGAAAGACAAAAACCAACACACAAAGCACCTAAGAAAACAAACAATCCAAATAAAATGCTCCTGGAACACATCATCAGCTTAGATATAGATGTAGAAATGCCAGATACACCAGGATACACTACCTCAAACCCCGAGGGACTCTATCGTTCCACATAATCAATTTCCAAGCAATAAAATGATATTTTTATGTGATACCTTTAGAGGCGACAGACGTCAACATGAATGTGTTGTGCGAAATGGCATTAAAGGTGGTGGCAATGGCAACATTATATCGTCCTTTGCAATTGCAAATGTTGTAAGTGTTGTTGATTTTGCACTTGGATGGGATTGGTGTACCTTTTGACTTGATCCACAGAGAAAACGCAGAATGGAGAATCGCTTTGGGTGATGTCCCGTTTATTGGAAGAACTTTTATGTGAGATGCATAAAATGCTTCATTAAGCTTTATATTCCAAGACACTCATGCTTGGGATATAATTAAGATATAGATTTTTAAGTCGAATCAAATGAATGGAAATAGTTTCGTCTGTTTTAAGACATGAAGCGATTATTGCGCACGCCAAATTGAGTTTTCAATAAGTTACGCTCGATTGGATTTTATTCTATTTATTATTGTTTCATTGGGATTATTGATTTTGATCTTTTGGAACGTTTTCCCCTTTTTGTCCTTTTTGTACATTTTTTTCTTATTTTTCGTTCATATTGTTGAAATAATATAACTTTTAACTGCATATTGACGTGACGCATACGTTGGCCTTTAGACAAATGCTGTTTTCCAACTACTCGGAAGGAGTCTAGAAGAATAGGACAGTCGAAAAAGCTTATGTAGTGACATTGACATTAAAACGATGGGGGAGATACGAGTACAGTCTGGTGGACCAGCCCCCGAAAATGGATTTGTACCACGGTAAATTCGACGCTTCCGAGCACAGGTGGGGCAAAGCGTAATCTGAGAGCAACGAGCTGGCAGCGCAGCATGCATATTAAAAAAAAAAATAGTTGGCGCAACAGACGGGTAGAAACCAGTGATGGGAAATGAACTTTTTAAATTGTACTTTTCACAATTTGAAATTGTAACTTTTAGGACTGAAGTGTATCTTCTAGACCGAGAGCCCACAGTCATTTTTGGGTGTGATTGATAACACAAAATAACTCACATAATTAGGTAGTTCATAGGTAGTTGTTCCTAAATTTTACCGTCTTCATGCTGTAGTGGGGGCAACGGTGAGTAATTGCTTAATCAAAAATGCAGTTTTTTCTGAATTACAAATAATTGGTATAACAACTTTAATATCATTTCAAAATGTAGAGTTAAGCGTCCTGATTACCAATATGGTGGTCCAAGACGTTTTGCAGGCGGCTTTCTACCTGCAAGACGCTCTTAAAGTAGCCTAAAATCGATGTTTTAAATAGTTGTGATAACACTTTTTTTATTACTTTAAACATAATACCTACAATCGAACAAATCAAATCGAAAATGAAATTTCAACACTGTCAAACGCGCGTAAAAGTAGAAAGTAGGCCTGCTTGTTCGATGCGTTGAACCTTACTATATTTTTTACTATCTAAAGTCGATATTTACGCCTGAAGTCGCATTTTAGCTTGTACCATATGAACGCGTTGTTTATACATAATCTGTTACGGCACGCGCTCAAAAACACCACAGTGAATGAAAAGCTAGGTTTATGTTGTGTATATAAAGAAGTGTTGTGAAATAATCTTCTCTGAGTGAAAATGAATGCCCCTATTGTAGAATACAACTCAACTCAGTTGAGTTGAGTTGTCTTCAATTCAACTCAATTTTCACACAACCCAAACTAACTAACAACTTATAGACCACCACTGCCATCTTTGTTGTGTTTTCACAGACAACTTTTCTATCAAGGTTGTGTATGACAATACGGACAATACCGAATTTTGAATTACATAAAACCAAAAGAGACAACTCAACTCAACTCAACTGTAGTTACACAATAGGGGCAGAAATCTCAACACTCAAGAGCATACGTGCACTGTGCTTCACAGTGCCCCTGCGCATGGCCTATGAAATTTGTTTCTTAGTTGGTTAGCCGAATGTAGAATAGAATTTGAAGCTGAATGCATTTTATATTCTTTATTTACAAAATTCTGGATGTATTCGTAGTGTGGGTATGACATTGTATCTTTTAAAGAAGGATTGTAACTGCGTAACTTTTGAAGCAAAAATATGTTTTGCTAATTGTATCTTTTTCGAGTGAATTGTAACTGTGTAACTTTAATTTCTGATTGTATCCAAAAGATACAATTGTATCCACTTTTCCATCCCTGGTAGAAACCCTAGGCCTAGCTTCTCGCAACCATTCGTTGGTGTGAGTTTCTATTTTTGAGACGAATGGAAGGGACCTACAATTTTATGCCGAGTCCGAACGGCTGAATTGAGAACCATGCATATTAGCTTGGTCTAAAGAGCTGACAGCTGGAGTTTAATTCTAAATGAGCGTTTGGATCAATGGTGAGGCCGAATTCTTAATTTTTTTTACAGATAACCAAAAGTTTTTACTACTTTTGGAACTTTGTATTAGTTTTTGTTTGAACTTTTGGTAATATGAGAATTTGTCACCCTTAATGAGGGCATTACAGCCATTTCGTGACATAAGACCAAGCAATACACCCCCCGCCCCCATACATATTCCGTGATTCCATAATTTCAGTTAATGGTAAATCCCTTCCAACACAACATGAGGTGTGTTTTTTTTTTTGGCTATTCTATATAGCTTTACAAAAAAAACGTTTATCGGGGCTTAGGTCTTACTCCTATCACAGAAGTTCGTAAAATATCACTCACAAAAAAAAAAACATCAGAAAGAGAACAAAATTCTGAAAAATCACAAGAAAAACAAATCTACAAAAACTATACGCGATTCAAACAAATTTATAAACATAGATATAAATTCGGTAATTTATATGCACATTTTTGCCAAATGCTTTGATTTTTCTTTTTTATGAATTATGTGATGTCAGATTTCATTTATGACAGAATCGATAGCATTTTTCGATAACATTTAAAGCAATGATAGTTTGGTCGAACAGTTTCTATCGGGGCTAAGGGTAATTATCCGGCTAACAAAACGGCTGTAGGCCCAAAACCATAACGCCCAAAATTAAAAATGTCATAACGCCCAAAAACTACCACATCGCCCAAAATTTAAAGGAATAAAGCGTCGCAAAGCCCAAATAGAATGACATATCGTCCAAAGTAACACATACACCCCAAATCTGACAGTAAACCCAAGCAGGGGGTGGGGACACCTATAATTGAGCACCAATGTTTTTTGTTTTAAGGGTTTGAAACATAACTAAAAAACCAATAATCTGTAAAAAGTTAATTTCGGAAGCATAAAATAATTTATTTAAAAAAAAATTGTTTTCAAACCTAAAGACAAATGAAAATAGCATTGGTTCACTAACTTTTGACGCTCACTGTATTTTGAAAATATTAGTAAATGGCGTTAAATTTGTTTACTCTTTGTGTTTACAACGGGATTTGTTTCCATTGATAATTGAAGCTAAAACCAAGGTACAAAAAGGTATTAAAAGCCACAGCTCATATAGCCACTTCAAAGAACAAATAAAGCCCGTGGGTATTATTCCCATTTTTAACGGAAACAAGACCCACGCGTTCTATTTTCACTTTATTTATGTCACTTCGTAATACCTACGCAAGCATATTGTAATCTGATAATGACGCTATAAGGTAGCAAGTCATCTCTCCACGACCTTTTCGACTAATTCTATTTCTGTTCTGTAAAAAATTTTAATGTTCACACAAAACCAATTCCAATTAGGCAACTTTCTTGATTACTATTTCCTGAATGACCAAGGTAATTCTTTTCTATTAACCGCTTTTTATGTCTCCATTTTCTAGGCAAATTCACAATAATAATAATAATAATAATTCGAACCATCAAACCAACACTCCCACCAATTTCTAACCAGTAAAACTAACTCAGCAATTCCATGCGCCCTTTTGAAAAAATATATATTTTTTTACAACTTGGCCATTATCACCACCTACATCATGATGGTTATCCATCCAGCCATCGGTGATAATTTTGAATCATGACTTTGAAATTTACTTCAAGGAATTTTATTAGCCAACAAAGTTTATGAGTTCGGTATTTTTGCTGGCTAAGCATTTTTGTTTATTTGTCCCTTTGCCTATTTTATTGAATAACGATGGGTATTATTCGCGTGCGAAAGTATCTGAAACTTTATCGATTACAATAAAATTTCCATTTTGCAGAAAAAGCGTCTTATGTGGGTCGGGGTGGCGCATTCCTTAATCCTTTTACTCTTGGCATGCGGATGAACTTAGAAAATTATGTTTTAATTTTAGCAATGGGATGGGGAAGGGTGTGTAGTAAGTTATTAACATTTTACAGAGCTTACATGCCGACAAACAGTTGGCTTAATTACATAACTACTTTGACATTAGTGATTAGTATTCGAGAATTGCAAGTTGACACAAGACAAGCCAGACTGACGCCATAACTAATTATCAAACATCGTGACATCCATGCATGAATGAAGCCCGAGGGGTTAAAATAATTAGACGGGCGGAGGTAGGTTGGTTTTGAAACCTAACACAGCTTTTCTGACATAATTATTACAAAGAAAAAAATTGTCAGTGTTGACACGTACGTGTGTCGTACTTATTTTTTTTTTTTTTTTTTTTTTGTTGAGCGTTCTATATTATTGAAAGAGGGTGGATGTAGACCATAAGTACTACTAAGAAGAGAAGGGAATCTTAGATTAGGCTCAATTCTCTCTATTAGTCATGAACTGAAAAGGCTTAACATCCTGCGGCATAGTAATGTTCCAGGTAGTTGTAAGGCTGATGACTGATGAGCTTACCGGGCACTGAACTAACTACCCAAGCTACGACCACATAAAGAGGTACCTTTAGATCCTTACAGACCAACTTATGATAGAGCTGGACGCTATCGAATGAAAAAACATGAAACAGAATCCGTCAAATGCGGCTAATAATGAGTTGTCGTTTGGTTCTTTACCATTGACCAAGGTCCAAACCGATATTTGATATCCCACCTTGCCCACATACAAAGTGGTCAGCACCATATCGCCACTCGCCTAGAACAGTGTGGGACAAAACGAGATTCTGCCAGGTTTGGTCCGCGACATAGCAGCTGCTCTGCTGACAATATCGCTGAAGGCACCGGTTATCGGAGGATTTTGAAGTTTCCATGGGTGTCAAACAAGGCTGCGTTCTTAGCACCTTGCTATTTATATTGTATATAAATGATATATCGGAAAACGTTAGGGGTGGAATTGAGCTCAGTGGAACCAATATTCCAGCACTGATGTTTGCAGATGACATCGTCTTTCTAGCTGACAAAATAGATACGATGCAACTAATGGTATATAGGACACCTACTGCAAAAGGTGGAATTTGACTGTAAATCTAGAGAAGTCAAAGATGATGATATTCCGAGATGGTGGAGGACGGTACGCTCGAACTGAAAAATGGAAATTTCAGGGCGAGCAGATTGAGATAGTTAAGCAGTACAAATATCTGGGAGTGCTGGTCACGCCGAGTTTGAACATGAGCAAACACCTAAAGGCAAAGCTTGCAGAAGCTAAACGGGCGATTTGCGCAGTCTGGGGAAATTGTATTAATAATAAGCATGTTTCTCATATTTCGAAGCAGAAAATATTCCGTGCGACAGCGTCTTCAATTTTGCTATATGCAGCACAAGTTTGGGGTTACTGCTCGTTTGAGGCTGTGGAAAAGTTTATTCGATATTTCCTTAGGAGGGTTTTTAAAATTCCAAACAGTTCCCCCAACTATATGTTACACTTGGAGACTGGAGTAGCACCCCTGTTCATGGATACCCTTAAACTGCATTTAGACTACATCGTAAAGGTCTTTGGGATGAGCCAAGAAAGAATTCCAAGGTTGCTGCTTACACAAATGCTGCGCTACAGGGTCAAATGTGTCCAAGACTGGGAATTGCTGGGACGGAAATGCGGTTATAACTTCACTCTTATGGCGAATGAGCCACAGGCTTCAATTAGGCAGAAAGCAAGACGGTTACTGACGGAAACTGGAAGACGAATCTATGACGAATTTACAAATGAAGCCCAAGCATCCCTACACAGAGCTTACTACAGCAAGCTAAACCATTATCTAAATGACAGGACTTATTTTTTGAGCAGTTATTCGGCAGACAAGATAAGCATCATCTTCAAAGTAAGAGGCGAACTTCTAAAACTGAACTATATTCCACACCGCCCAGAGCTTCCAATTTCCGAGAGGATGTGTTACATTTCATCGCAAAATGTCCAATACTTAAAGAAATCCGCATAAACTTTTTCGGAGTTCCGGCACTTGGGTTGGAGGAAGCAATACATAATATATTGAATGGTGGTAGAGATTGGAACTTGCTCTACAACTACACAGTCAACGCACTTAGTTACAGAAATAGCATAATTGAAGAAATGTTTTAAAGAAAAACAAAATATAAAAAAAAAAAACAAAAATTATATATTTATGTACCTACACATAATTTTATATACATGATATAAGAAATATGAATTAATTCTTTTTATTTGAATGTCAATCTGGTAGACGGCCTAAGGCCAAACCCTATAGACTAAGTTAAAAAACAAAATGTATGCATTTTTAAACGTAAAATAAAATAGTCCATTAAACTAACTAAAACTATATCGCTGAAGGCGCATCGGCCCTTTTTTCGAAAACGCCGCCGGCAAAGACTACTGCGGATGGCGAGCGCTACAGAGTCAGGCTCAACGACTTTCTCCTTCATCAAATTGATAAATTGGGACTGGCGAGCCTGTAGTTCTAACAGGACTGAGCAACGGCGCAAGGTGCACCAACCACGAGATAAATTCTGAATGCTGCATTCCCGGGTCGCCTATAATGTCACGTTTTGGCGAAATCACCTGATTTATTAACCACGTCAACTTTCCTCAGGCCAGACTCTGAGCCAGGGAAATAATGCCATAGTGTATTCACGGATGGCTCCAAAACTGGACAAGGGTCTGATTCTAAATGCGCTGCTTAACCCTCTTACCTCGTCCAAGTTAGTGCTCGAACTCTTGGTGGGAAGGCTAAACACAATGAAACTTGTTTGGGTCCCAGGTCATGAGATCGCTGATGAGCTTGCCAGGCTGGGTTCAGAAGAAGCTCTCTCAGGACCTAAACCTGCGTTGGGTCTGCCTGCATCTGTGGTTAGGTCATCTATTGATACTTGGGTTTCTCGTGTACACGAGTGTCGGTGACGTGACTATCCTGAGTGTAGACAGACCAAAAGACTGCGGACATCTTGAAAAGGTCAGCGTCTTTCCTTCTGTCTCTCAGGTGAATCGATTTCAGACTTCTTGTGGGCGTCCTTTCGGGCCACCAATCTTTTGCCAAGCACTTAAATGTATGTGGCTCGAGCGACCCCACCATCTGCCCTGCTTGTGGAGAGGACGACGATGTAGCGGAACATTTCCTCTGTAGTTGTCCTGCCTTTGCTCTCATCAGGTGGCGGATCTTTGGAGCTGACGTGGTGAGTGCCGAACATCTAAGCTCTTCATCAATGAAGCTCCTTCTCATCTTCGAAATACACTAAGTACAGTAAAGCAATGTGTTTGGTTGGCAGTACCATGGACCAGTAGTTATGTCTAAGTGCTCCATCGGATAGTAGCAAAGTCCAACAAAGGGAAACAAAAAAAAATGCCACTGCCCAAAAGTTTCCCTTTCCTCTTTCCTTGGATCCCTGGCACCAGAGTTTATTTTCTTCCAGTATTGAAGAATGTTGCTGATATATTCTCTTTCACGCATATATGTCCAAGTGCGATGCAAGTTGCCAGTAGCATGAAAGACCATTTAAATAAAAGGACCACTACACTAATGCAACATCATATAGTGAAAAACAGTTTCAATTAGACATCCCTGGACTTGTACTTCTTCGCTACCATATATGTGGACATGCGAGGAAATGCGAAACCCTTATAGATACTTGTTTCTTAGATCTGCCCTATTTGAAAAGATTCACCACGTTCTTTCATTTGAAAAAAAAAACCTAAACCACATCCTAATAGAAAAATGATAAATCCAAGTCCAAGCCATAGAAAAACAATTTTCAATTTTTTTCTAAGAAAATTGTATCCTTTACAGATGGTAGATGGCAGTAGAGAATCACCAAAGGATGTCCTGTGAAAAACCACAAAACCCTTTCACCTATCCCTGAGCTATCATTGAAAAACACTTTGGATAATTATCCCACAAATGCTCACTCTCCCTCGCGCGCCATTACAAAAGATTCCACTCCCATTTTGTGTGCCTGCCCCTTTAAAGGATATCCGAGGTGGCAGACTTAAGTCTTGCACTCCAGCTGGTGGTGTTCGGTTGCAATATTTCCTTTCATTCAATTTATTTGGGTCAAGTCCCGGGGTTTCTCTTAAGAAAAAGCATCGGCATGAATTTTAATGCGCAAGCAAAACTGTTGGGAGTCCTTTTGCGCGCTCCTCGTGTCGACGACGACCGATGGCAGCAATGCAACCATCACCATAAGAGGCCAGCATACTTCAGGAGTTCCTGAACTTTGTGCTAAGATGAAACTTCTGCACAATAGATTTTAAGGAATATATATACGAGCACATGGAAACCAACACACAAACAAGAAAAAAAAAACCCCACCCCCCTCTCACTTGTAACGACAAAATCCAATGAGCTCTGAATTTTGTTTTCGCCTTTTGCTAGCTCATAGCAAAAGCATTTCTCGGTCTGACAGGGGAAAATTGTTTTACCCAAACTAACCCACCACAAAATGAACAAAGATTCTTGCCCGAAAGCAACCCGAAAACTAAATAATCTACCCACATGCACGCAGCACACACATTCCAATTTGCCTAAAAGGGTTATTCCGGGACTCTGGGTACATTGACCGAAATAAACATGATTTCATGCTTGTGTATACCACAACAAGCAACAAGTTTGTTAGTGGAGGGAAAGCTAAAAACAGGATACCACCCTAAACGGGGGAAAATTTATATTCAGAGGAGCAAGAACTGCTGCCGCCGCCGTTGCTTCGCCACAGACCGTCACCCCATAACCGTAAGCACATTTTTGGCAGAAAAATGAAATTGAAATGAAAAATATGTCAAACATTTTGTTTTTGTTGCTGTAGCCGTTTTCTTTTTTTTTTTTGGTGGGTTTGTGCCTTCATTAGGCAGACCTAAAACGAAAACTTGGGTAGTTGAATTTTTCTATTTGGTTTTGGCGCTGAAAAACGTTTTCTTTTCAGTTGGATGGGACGATTTTTCTATGCCATTTGAATTGAGCTTATAAAACCATGAACTTGGAAGCCTTTTTCGTTTCGTCCCTAAAGTCAACTAGTGGTTGGGCCCTTATATGGTATGCGAGTGCAAATTGGGGGTGTTCGTGTTCATTCGTCTAGGAGGAAGTGCTAATAATGGCAGAGGGCAGCGGGGTGCTGATGTGTGGCATGTTGGCGAATTGTGTGATGAGAAGTTATTCAACTCTCCCCTTGGGACCGGACTTGAAGGAATTAGGTGTTAATATGCGAGGGTGCCGGTGCACGTGGGAATAAGTTCAATGGACGAGCGATTAAGAGAAAACTCGAAAGCGGCATTTTTTCGACATTTTTTTTTACTTAAATTGGTAAGATTAAATTTTGACTGAATTTGTTAAACCAAGTTCGAGTAGTCCATAGCATCGCATTAAGCTCACCCTATAGGCAGAAAATTTGGCAAATGAATTCTCTTGAATTAATTCAATCTTATAAACAAGTGGGGGCTACAAGTTTCTTCTACTGAGCGGTAGGATTAGGTGGTGATTCCTAGGAAACATCAATTTTGTTTTTACTGTCCCGTCCCAAATCCTGCTCTTCTCTCATCAACATTTCGGGCTATAAATAATACTTTTGGTATGCAAGATGGGAACTAATTCAATCGGATATGAGTCTAAACGGCGACTATTTGACTTCATCCTTTGCAGACAGGAGTTTCTGTTTTGTCCTTCTATAGGAAATTCATTACAAAAATTCATCACTGAAACTGTGGCAACAGAAGAGAATGAGATAGCTTTTTGATACTAAGGATGATGATGAATAGAAAATGGGGAAGCAATGAAGAGACAAAACGTGGTCGGAAATATCACATTTTGGGCCATGATCACGTAACTTTGTCACAGGACTGTCACCGAAACGATATAATATCCAACCTAAAAAAAAAATAAATAAATAGGTGGCGCAACAGGCGGGTAGACACCTTCTCGCAACCATTAGTTTGTGTGAGTTTCTATTTTTGGGACGAATGGAAGGGACCTACAATTTTATGCCGAATCCGAACGGCTGAGAAGCTTTTTCAGGACAGTCATACTCTCGGATGTTTGTCAGACGTTCGCGAGAGGTGGCGCAGTAAAAAAATCTTAAGATGAAATTTGTGTTTTTCCGGGGATCGAACCTGGTATCCCTCGCACAGTGGTCCAGCACACTAACCACTGCGCTACTGCGCCCAAAACTAGCAACTTTTTATAATACAAAAATTTCGGTTATCAAAAACAAGAAATGCATTCAAAAAATATCTTAAAACGATCGCTAAAGCCTCACAAACGGTATCGTGCAGAGGATCATCGTCTATGACGACTATTTTGTCTCGAAAATATACAATTAATGGTGCTTCAGTTTGTCAGCGGTTGCACACAGTTCTTTCTTGCCAAAAAATGAGCAAGAAAATGGAAGGTGACATCTCCAGATGAGACATTACTTACAGTACAAATTTTACATGCCAGTTACCAGTTAACGTGAAAACTACTGAATATAATTTCAATGAAACTTCTTTGAAATGTTTTCAAAGACACTAAGTAGGCTATAGGCTATATCAGGGAGTGAGAATAATTGGATTCACCGATGACATTGTAGTTGTGACAGAAGGTAAACAGATTCGTACAGTTGAAACGGGTTTCCCACGATATCTCGAAAAAAAAATCTCGAAAGCAAAAACCTCGAATGTAAAAATCTCGAAAAAAAATCTCGAATTTAAAAAATCTCAAAAAAAAAAGAAATCTGGAAAGCATAATCTCGAATAACAAAAATCTCGAAAAAAAAAATCTTGAATTAATATTAAAAATGGTGTTAAGAAGTGAGATGCGTATGGGGGGCTTTCGAGATTTTTGTACATTCGAGATTAAAAAAAAAATGTTCGAGATTTTTAGCCTTTGAGATTTTTGTCATTCGAGATTACGTCATGATCCCAGTTGAAACGAAGCAATTGCCCGAGTAAAGGAGGGGCTAACAACAGCCAGCCTGAAACTAGTTGTTCATAAAACAGAAGCCGGCCAGAAGCCAGAAACCAGTCGAAAAATTGTATAGTTTGCCTACTTCCATGTTGGTAACCAAATAATCAGGTCCAAAGAAGCGGTTAAATATAATAATAGGAGTAATGCTGGACAATAGATTGCGGTTCAAAACTCATGTGGACTATTTAGCCATGAAATAGGGATGGGAAAAACCGGCCGGTTTTTGCCGTTAAAGGTTATTTTGCTTCGGTTAACCGCACTTCTTCAGGTATTTTTTTTTGCTCGGTTCTCCTCCGGTTTTTTTCAAAAACCGGGTAAAAAAAACCGGGGAACATTTGCTTATTCACTTTTGCATTTTCGCATTTTCTCCTAGCAAAAAAAAATCTTACTCTGTTCCAGCCATGATGGAATGTTCCAGCATTTTACATTTATGTATGTACTTGTTGCTTTTGCTCTCGCATTAATGAAATTGGTGCACTCTTTCATTTCCCATATACACCTAGCTAGACCTACAACATCCATAATTACACGCACTTTGACTTTGAATCAGTTTTGTCCGTTTGTCGTCATTGGCACTTTCCACTTTGTAATTATGTATTGCTTCACCCTCTCAGTCTCACACACATGCGCATCGCAAGAACTAAAAGTGTGAACACTCTTTGGTCAACACATGACCAGGGGCCTGTACCACAAAACTACAAGTATTGTACAACAGGCGAATTTTAACAATAAAAAACTGGTTTTGTACCAGAAAACTATTGTTAATTGTTAAAATTCGCCTGTTGTACAATACTTGTAGTTTTGTGGTACAGGCCCCAGGTGGTAGCCAAGACAAGTCCATGCGAAATTGAAGATTCGTTTCCGAATGAACTGCGGCTTTATCTTCAGCAACCGTTGCTACCCAGACTGAGCGATCCATTTTTTTTTTGGGAGCAGAGCCAAACATGTATGCGGAGTTTGTCATTTATTGCTCAAAAATATTTGTCACTTGTCGGAAGTTCTGTAGCTTCTGTACGATTGGTCTCCACATTAAATGATGTTGTTTCTGATGAGAGGAGTCGACTCACAGCCCAACATATAATTGAAAGAGTATTTATGAATAGGTTGGAAGAAAAATATTGGCCAACCTGTTGATGTATTTATTTATGTGATCAGCTATTAATTTAAATTTGTATGTAGTATATAATTCATTGAAATCTTTTTGTAATTACATTTTAGTGTCTTCATTTCATAAATAATATAATTTTCAATAAAAATGTAATAAATTTTTAAATTTGTATGTTTTTTTCGTAAAAAACCGGAAGCCGGTTTATCTTAAAACCGGTTATTTTAGGAAGTTTAAACCGCCAGGTTAAACTGGTGAGAAATTAAACCGGTATAACCGAAAACCGGTGATTTTGTAATAACCGCCATCCCTACCATGAAAGCATCGCAAATGCAGGCAGCTCTCTCGCGCATACTGCCTAACATTGGTGGTCCTGAAAATGCAACTACTTCCCAGAGTTGTTACATGAGTTCTATTGTATGTAGCGCCAGTCTGGGCGCAGGCACTAATGACGATGGAGACTATTGTCAACATACAGACTCTGCGCACTACGGACAATCAGCGGCTATCGAACCATACTGGACGAAGCTGCCTTTGACATTCTTGCAGACGAAATTGTTGAGGATATATAGAACACAAAAGAGCCTTAAACCAATACGAGTGCCATTGGAAATTGAAGAAAAGGCCGCCGGAATAACACAACGACAGGCAGATGGACATACAAACTTATTCCGCCAATCAAAAAATGGGTAGAACGTAACTATGGAGACTGTAACTACAACCTTACACAGTCCCTGTCATTCCATGGTGGCTATCACAAGTATCTGCACCGTTTTGGACACAATAGCTCACCATCTTGCCCCGAATGCACGAATGAAGATGAAGACGCACACAGTATTTTATTGCCCACGCTTCATGGCATGGAGAAATACTCTGCCCAGCCCGTCACTAATCGTCGAGCACATGTTGCAGTCTAGGCGGTATTATGTAATTTTATAACCATCCTACAAAATGAGTTACGGAGAATAGAAAGGCTAAGAAAAGCCACAGCAGAAGCCTCAAAGCGCGCAGAAACACCAGAAATAGATGACACAACACGAAAAGCTTGAATGCTAACCAGCCCCGCGAAGTAATACCTAACGGCAGTCCCGCGGGAAGAGTGGTTGAAGTGTGTAGGGTGTGTGTTTAGTACGTATTCCTGAAATCGATCACTCCAGGTTTGTGAATCGTGCATGCTAGTAGCACTCGCGTTACAAGTATCTCTGAAGATTACACATCCTAGGGGCAGCAAAAAATAAATCCATTCATATGAGTATCTCGGCCCTAGCTTCATTAAAATATACTATTCTTTTGGTACAACAAGTTTCTATTACAGGCACGGAATCCCGTTTACGGGATATTCACGGAATGATCAGGGAAACAGTTGTCGAATTTTGTCTTGCTAATTTGTCCGCTTTCTTATTCCCCGGAATGCCTTTATGTTCCGGAACCGAGCCGAGTGATTGATACTTTGTGCTATGTACAAAGGACCTTGAGTTCTTCGCGACAGCATTTCACAAGCTCCAATTTTATCTCTGCTGCAGTTATTTATTTTATTGCTGCCTGGATGTCGATAAAGAAGATGATACGTTCAGATGGTATTGTTCTTACCACAGACTCACGGGCTGCTGTTGTCACTGCCGGGACACCTCTGCTATGATCGGGGAGGCGTACCGACTTTGATATTCCCATACGCCTGACCCTATCCTAGTTTCCACTTTTGATCCACTCTAAGTATGGTCCGTTTCGTTCAGTTTCCAGTTTACTGATTGGATAATTCTCTTAATGTCGATTGATCCTGATCGTGGTTCTGCTGTATGGTGGTGGACGCACATTCAAAACATATTCACTGGAACATCCGTTGTGTGTAATGTTCTTTGATTAAGCGAAACGAAAGAGAAGTGTGCGATGTGCATGTGAGTGCAATCCACCAGCCGCAATGTGTTTGAGGAAATGCGCAGATGGCTGCAACTTACTTGATATACCTGAGGTAAACTTTCTTTACAATCGGATTACTTAAGCTAAAAAATATTAATTCGTTTCTAAAGTTATGAATTTTTAAATATTTTTGGATCATCCTGTTTAAATATTTCCTTGAATTGCAAGCTCATTGGGAGGTATTGCATCGATAGGAATTATTCTGATTTGTGTTGTACCTTATATCTCTTCCATTTCCTTCTGTTTGTGACTAGACATTTAAGCGCTGGTCATATTTTTCGTTGGTGGGCTGTTTCAGCCAGGACTGCAGATTTCCATTTTATTCTTGGATATTGCTCCACCAACTTGCTGTATCTTTCTACCTTCTCCGCGAGTGACTAATACTAATTTATCTATGTTATTACGGCACCCAAAAGTTCCATATCTTTTTATAACTAAAAACTATGAATTCTTAGCCATAAAACAATTGCGAAATTGACTAGCTCCTTCTCACGCCTAGGGTTGTTGAATGAGGGCAATACAAAAATAATAATCTCATCGGTAACAGAGGGTTCTGCATATAAATCTTCTACATATTTTCCAGCACGAAATAAACCAATAATTGCATACCCAAAATTCTCTTTGGGTACCAGGACTATACGAAGTCATTAAAATTTTCAATGCTAAACATTCTAGCAAAACGATTCCATTTATTGAAGCAGTCAACATTTTCTCTCTTTACCAACCTACAAAATGAATGCATGTCAAAGGTTTACTGACAAGTACCTTACGTTACCAAACGGATATAAAATGTAACATTTTAGGTTTTCCACTCAACCAAAAAAACCCATTGAAAATCAGTCAATGACAAGTAGCGTGGGAAGTGGGATATACGAAGGACCCAACTATGCAAATAAATCGAGAAAACACATTTGAAATTTGAGAGCTTTACGTGTCCAAACATCAAAGTCTACACAATAAAATACTAATCGATTTGGTTTTCGCACCTCCCCACAGCTGAAAGGGATTTTCTCACTACCAACAATTGTGGTCTATCAACCACCCCCTAACTACTCACACAGTCGTCGCTTTCTACCACAACTTTCGCCAATGCTTAGCTTAAGCACTCCAACAGCTGTATGCGGTCGCATTTGTTATACTCGACTCAATTTAAGTCGAACAAAAGAAACATAAAACGAGGAAAGGGCATACTTGCCGACAAAGAGAGAGAACAAATCGTGTGGGTCGGAAGGACATAGAGTATAAATTGCACCAATACCACCCAATTTATCTTCTATTTCGATTAGATTGTATCCAGTTGTCGTGTTTCCATGTTCATTGGGAACCGTAACATTCTCGATATGGGTCCTTGTTTATGGTCATCATTACCCATGTACATATATCAATGGATAATATCCTTTTGAGAGTTTTTTTCAATTCTTTTCAATTTATATTTTTTTTTTTTCTTCCTATAGCATTGTGCCCTAGAAGAGATACAATACCACTGTATGGATGTCTTTCGTCCTTATTTGAAGAATGGAAGCAAACCAGCATTTTAAGCGCGGATAAAAATACAAAAAAAAAACCCTCGCAGGGAGGGGTGGAAGACCGCCCGACTAAAAAGTACCCCCAAGGAAATCCAGTTGAGTGCATTTCAACGAATTGGAAATCCGCATGCATATCCCTTCGATGTTTGTTGGATTCTTTTTCTATATACAAGATAACCATGCGAAGGATAAAAACTGCGGTCTAGTAACTTAGGATATTTACTAAATATAGCCTCCGGTCTTATGTAGGGAAGAAGATATTGTCATGTTTGTCATGTTACGAGAGAAGGTATTCGTGTGCACAATGCTAAAGCACTGACTGCGGAAGGAGAGGACGACAAAGAATCCTCTAAGGGGATTTGCAACTTGATTTGTTGACCATTGAATTTGAAGAAAATGTGATCAAATAGCTTAGGGAGTGGACTCGCAAGGTTGATATATTATGCCTTCCTCTTGGCTTCATTATAAATAATATCGCAAGTGGGTTTTGTCGATCAAGTACAGGTGTGTAAATGGAAATCTGTTGGTATTTTCATATGAATCCTATAGGCCTTTGATAAAATCTGCATCATCTGTTAATTTTGCTGTCAGTAGGTTTCAGCATTCCCCAAGGGATTGTCATTAACATTCAATTGTGATACATTTTTTCTTGAAAGGTTGATAGAGTATCCTATCTATACATATAATAAAACTGTAGGTATTTTCTTTGTCAGCTAAAAACTCGAAAACTACTGGACAGATTTCGATGAAACTTTTTTTTAAATGTTCCTTAAGACTGTGAGACTGCTATAGGCTATGTCGTTTATAGCCACGTCCTTAGGAACAGTTTTTAGTCAAAATAAACACCTTCTTAGGCATAAAAGACGCTTTTAATAAAGTTCATACTGAATCGATCCAAGAATCTCTCATAGAGTTAACAAATTTTGTTTGTACATGGATTATTTTAACGTTCAAAATAAGGATCATTCAGGCAATGCTAGCTAAAAGTCTTTCAACCAAATTAGTAAGCAGATTAACACCTCAAGGAAGGGTGATGTCGCCTCCATTATGGATTATGGTATACTTAACAAAATCGTATCATGACAGTAATGGCGTTAGATTTTTTGTTTTTGCAGATGACGTGGTTGTATTGATATTGTGATTCTTTCCTGGCGTGTATATAGTAAAATCATGTCATTTCATTGGAGTCATTCTCGTATACCCGTACACCGCGGGAACTCAAAAAGGATGAGTACTATATGTATATCCATTGTTATGGATTCTAGATCTCAACAAGGTTCTGGTTACGAGGGAGAGTTCCGGAGTTAAGGTTGTAGCCTATACGCGAACGGTGTCTCCTTAATCAGTTTGGTAAAGTGTCCTCAAAAATGTTCTTACATCTTGCAATTCGCTCTACGTAAACTAGTCTCCTGGGCCAACAGCGGTGGTCTTAGAGTCAACACGATGAAATCGGAGGTATTTTTCTTCACCAGGAAGGTTAAGCCACTTTTTGGTCTATACTCAGCTCATGCAAAATGGCTGTCGGCTGTAGATGGAGCCTTCAACCCAATACAATGAACTGGATCGGTAATCAGACCGGCAATTCTATAGGTATTAGAGAAGAATCAGCGCTTGAGAACATCTCCAACCGCCATTCTAAAAATGATGCTTAACCTTCTCTATTTAGACATCGCCAGCAAAGAGTATGACACAAACATATCAATCAGACTAAGGGAAGGGAAGCACTGCAGAGGACAACCGACTGGACATGCCAGCAACCTTCTAAAGACGAACCGCTTTCACTGTACTTCTGATTGCCTAATTAAAATCAACTCCCAAAAAGGCTTCACATATGAAATACCGGAAAGGAACAAATGGGATTCAAGAAATGCTCTACACGACGAGTTATTGTCAATATTCACACTTTCAGAGTTCTAAAATCCCGGAGGAGTTGTCGCCGGGGTTCTGTCAGAAGAGCTAAATCTCACCTTCTGTCTTCCGAAATACTACAGAGTCTTTCAAGCCAAAATCACGGCTATTCGTCAAGGGACATCGTGGCAGTCGATTAATACGGTATCACAATTGGATATCTTTATGTATATCGACAGCCAAGTTGCTATTAAATCTTTTCTATGTTCCTGGTCAATGCAACATTACATGGAACTGTGTAGTAGACGAACTAGCATGTATCACAATACAAGTCCACACAAAGTGTATGCACACCTAGGATTTTAGGTTACTGCGACACTGCTCACCTGGCCAACTCTGGATACAAATGATCCAAGGAGTTCCTCTGCAACTTTAAAGATCTAGCATTCCGAAAGTCATTAATATCATCTCCGGGCACTGCATCTTGTGCAGGCACGCGCAAGACTTCGACTGCCATTCATTGACTTCTGTATAAGCTGCCAATTTAAGAAAGGCTTACTTAGAATCTAGGTAATACCAGCGCCGCTACTTTTTCATAGCTTTATAAATGGAAGCAAAAAACTTGAATGAGTAGCCAGTATGTATAATGGATCCACATTAAACTATCTAACTAACTAGTAAAACCCTCAAAATTATTTTATACGGACTACCGCGAGCTAACCAGCGACCGCACCCTTTTATGACTGTCAGAAGACTAACTCAATTGCTCTTCTCCTTACAACCACACGATCGCTGGCCACTCTCTCTTTATTCGAGAGGGTAGTTTTTCCCTTATGGCTGCTGTTGACTGAGGAAAGGGATCATTTTTATTCCTCGTGCAATGTCATACAACATTCGGCCATCCGACCTTATTCATCGCCTCGATGAATTCATTACAATTTGTCAATTCACACATTAGAACAGTCGAAATTGCAATGGCTCCCAGTCCAGGGGAGTACAAGAAAAAAAATGATATATCACACAGTATCATTTTGCTTACCACACAGTTTTCTGTCAGTTGACAGACCACACAGATTTCTTTAAGTTGTCAGATCACACAGCTGGACAACTCCCCATTTACCCAGTAAAAGAAAAATGATATATCACACAGTATCATTTTGCTTACCACACAGTTCTCTGTCAGTTGACAGACCACACAAAGTTGTGGTTATCACACAGATTTCTATATGTTGCCAGATCACACAGCTGGACAACAACGCTTTTACCCAGTAAAAGAAAAATGATATATCACACAGTATCATTTTGTTTACCACACAGTTCTCTGTCAGTTGACAGACCACACAAAGTTGTGGTTATCACACAGATTTCTATATGTTGCCAGATCACACAGCTGGACAACAACGCTTTTACCCAGTAAAAGAAAAATGATATATCACACAGTATCATTTTGTTTACCACACAGTTCTCTGTCAGTTGACAGACCACACAAAGTTGTGGTTATCACACAGATTTCTATATGTTGCCAGATCACACAGCTGGACAACAACGCTTTTACCCAGTAAAAGAAAAATGATATATCACACAGTATCATTTTGCTTACCACACAGTTCTCTGTCAGTTGACAGACCACACAAAGTTGTGGTTATCACACAGATTTCTATATGTTGCCAGATCACACAGCTGGACAACAACGCTTTTACCCAGTAAAAGAAAAATGATATATCACACAGTATCATTTTGTTTACCACACAGTTCTCTGTCAGTTGACAGACCACACAAAGTTGTGGTTATCACACAGATTTCTATATGTTGCCAGATCACACAGCTGGACAATAAAGTGTACTGGAATTTACCAACCATCGCCATACCCCAACCAAGTGTGACTCACAAACAGCTTACTGTAAGGTCTGGAACATTTTGCCCATTGACAGCGAAAAACCACAACACCTATGAGTGTTATGTCAGTCCATATATTACATCTCAATATGTGATAAACACGGCAAACCACCCCGCCAATTCGCGTCGTTACGATTGGCTACCACTACTTGCTGGCTGGTTTCCGACTTATGGTGTACCCAATGAGAATCTTCTGGGATATCAACCATTACAACGCCTGCACCCAGACGACATTCGAAAAGAGTGCAGAATGCGATTTTGAAGACAGTGACGCTATAACAGGCATACTATGCCGTAGCACTTATGCATTGAACTTGTCATCTGGAGTTCTAGGCACCTTGAATAAGATAAAAACAACAAAAGCGTTATTCAAGCAGCGAGATAATAGTGCGGCCTTCATTTATAAAGAGAGGATAAGTGAAGAAGATAATACCGCTATCCTATGGGATGAGCGCTACTCTGAAGTTCCCGTATTCGTTTTCGGCTTCAGCATCAAACTGCGCTAATTTGTCGGCGTATAAACGCAAGCGCGATAGGAGTGCCCCTGGCACTTGTTACCTCGTGGCTGGAGATCCGCCCGAAGGATGGGTTGCGACCATGAACGGAAATTTTAACGTAATAGCACCTTTACTATTACAAAGAGGTTTTCGAGACCGTGAAAGTTTACGATCAAATGATCACGAAGAAGAGGAAGATGTAACCCAAGATATGTTTAACTGGCTGAATACATCCCTCGTTCAGCGCCATTGAGAAGTCTCCGACACCTGTGGAATGAATACCGCCACACCATGGCTATAAGCCCTAATACCCAGTGGAATACCGTCTGGAAGAAAGTCCACATGAGACTATCTGTCAAGAGGCGCCCCCTTTAACAATGCTGTCGCGAAAAAAATAATCTCCAATGCACTCCACCCATATATAGTGCCCGATTTTTGGATGCTGTCGATCCATTGTTCCGGAGACAGAGACGTCATCCCCGGCTCGTATTCACCTACCACTGATTTTATATACTTCTCTCAACGTCATTGAATCCGGTCTTTGTGTTGACGTCATACTAATAATAATATTAATATCTAATGTCCACAATTTCGTTGCACCTTCCCCTTCCATCCTTTAAAAGAGAATTCTCTTCCTTAAGACGTTTAACTTCTGCTCTGCAACTAATTGAACCAATCTTGACTCTTCAGCCTTAATCTGCCTCTTACGCCTCGTATCTCCTTGACGGCTGACGGGTAATTGTGGTATTGGATTGGAATATGACAAACGAAAATACAGGAGACAAATAAATAAATAGGAGAGTACTCACACAACCACAGCAACACAATTAATGGACAGTATAACACACAGTACAGTATAGCACACACTCACTCATCGGCAGCACACTTTCAACCCACAAAACCACCGATGCCCACGCCATAGGGGAATCGTATTGGATTTTTTTCAGTGTGTAACACACAGCCAATCAAAGAACATATCACCTGCCTCCAATGACAGCGTACGCTTTTTTCTCGGAATGCAATACTTTTTTTTTCATTTATTATTTTATTTTACATTTTTTTGTTGGTAGCATGGATCACACAGACGATGAACAGAAATTATCGTTGGCGGGCGACGCCGATAACCAGACGACAGACGACACTGTACTCTTCTTTTCGCAACGGACAATTTATATATATTTTTTTCACCCTGTAACACACAGACAATACACTAAACGTTTCGACGATACAACGGAGGATTTTTTTTAAAAACAAGTAAAATTTTGCTACGCGACGGCGCAACGTGTAATGTATATTATTATTCTTCTTTTTTTTCACTAAGATACACGGCTCCGATCCCACTTCTGAGATAAAACCCTCAAAATTATTTTATACGGACTACCGCGAGCTAACCAGCGACCGCACCCTTTTATGACTGTCAGAAGACTAACTCAATTGCTCTTCTCCTTACAACCACACGATCGCTGGCCACTCTCTCTTTATTCGAGAGGGTAGTTTTTCCCTTATGGCTGCTGTTGACTGAGGAAAGGGATCATTTTTATTCCTCGTGCAATGTCATACAACACTAGGAAACAATGTCAACCATTAATTTAACTGGAAGTCTATAATATCGAATACAACAAAGTGGTTACATCAACCAAGAGTGGATCGATGGGTCTACAACACAGCCATGGTATATCCTATCCTTGCCTTAAGTGAAGCTTACAGCATCATTAAATTGAGTAGAGCCCAAACAATAGCTGGAAATATAACCACTGTAGTCACACGACCAAGGACGACCCAAGCGCTCGAAGTGATTCATAATATTTTATTTGTGGATCTGTATATAAACCATTGTAGCGTACAGTGCAGTCAGATTGAAAGAATACTTATGCTGATTCGAAGGGCCCACCAAAATCCTATATATGGCTATACAACACCCAAACTCAGCTTCCGAAAAAAATTCCCCGTAAAATCCCCATAAAGGTCGGAATGGGAATAAATAACTCGACATCTAATCTTCACAGACTGTTCTAAAATGAACTGTAAAAAGGAATCATCAGTCTTTTCAAGAGAAGGAAATATATATTCTAGCGATCCGGGATTTGTGTAGATTGCTCTAGAGTACAAATAGCCCTTTTAGTCGACGGTCAAGCTGAAACTAATGCTCTCGATTCGACCATGACTACACTCAAGCTTGTTGAGTGGACTCCTGAAAGACACTGGGACACTGGTGATCAGTTAGAAATAATTCCTCTGTTGGTTCTCAGTAGATTGCTCTAGAAGAGTTACAATATCACTGTATGTAGCCTTTATAAAGACGTTTACGTTCGCAAAGGAGGACTAATTTCAAAGTTGGTGAAATAGCTAAAAGTCATTTAATTTCTGCAACTCCTCGTCTGCAGGCATCCACTTCGTCACTTCGAAACAAAGTATTGGAATGAGGCTTCACCTCAACTACTATGCCAGCTCGATTCGTAGCTAATTTCGTTCATTAACGTACGCAAATTAGATCCTCTTTATTGAAGTCAAGGACTCTTAGAGAGCGATTATCTGCGGTTAAAACAAGCTCTCGTTTCTGAACTTATTTGCTTAATCCACACCTCCTAATTGGTTAGTATTTTCTCGGTCTTCTGCAAAAATTTAACGAGTCTTTCTAGTTTAAGACCATTTAAGTCAACTGTGGTTACTCCCATACGTATAGCCGTAATTTGGTCCCTGGTTTTATGGAGTATAAGCGCAATATAACTTCTATGACAGAAAACCATCAGCTGTGACGGCTCAGCTCCTTTTCATAGCTCGCAAGACCAACAAATATAAAATCCCTATCGATAAAATTTTACACTAACTCTGCACAATTTTACGAGCTTTAGCCCTCAATTAACGTTCACCGAGTACCTACCATCCAGTTGATTGTCCGAGTATAAACGACCATAACCGCTGACCTGTTTTACTTGCAGTCAAACTTGAACAACTTTTAACCCCACTCAGCAAATGGTTTAGAGAATCTGATATATAACGGGGAAAAAAAAAACATCCCCTCTACTACGGAATTCTTTAAACCTCTCGGCAATAAACAAATCGGACTGCCAGGTACAAGTTGCGAATATAAATGAAACACTTAAAGCGACCTACAGAACAATCCGGCACCGGCCGTCCGTTGGAATGGACGATGGTGGACGCACCTTTTTAAGTTTATCCGACCATAAAACGCAAACCAAATTCAGCGCTCAATCGAGAAAAAAAAGTGTGAAATGCCCAATTTCAGGAGCAGAACCACAAAGAACAGGATTCGTCACACATCTAATTTTTTTTTTCTTTTGTTTTTTGTTTTATATTTTTATTTTTTCTCCTTTCATGCAATGTCCTTCTTTTATAGTTGAATCGGCAGAAATCACGGCACCAACAACTGGTCATGGTGATGATGGGGGTGGTGAGCAAAACAGGATAAGTGCCAAAATACAAACATTTTTAACGTGCCATTTCGTTCCGACGACTGCGTAAATTGCTGGATGCTTCAGTGAGCCTTTTAACACAAGAAAGCAAAGTGTGTAGGTATGGATTGTAGGTACCTAAGTAGAGGAGGAAAAAAAATTAAATTAAAAAAGACTGACAGCTTAAAGTGTTTTATTTAATTTTTGTTTGGTCTTTTCGAAAATAAAATCCTTAACAGTTTATTATTGGACTTAATTAATATGGTAAGTAAGTAGTAGGAAGAATAGGATTCATTCGGTTGACTTTGAATGAAGAAGGATTGGCGTTAACTAAGGTTTGGCTTCTCCAATTTGCTGCGCATTCTAAAGGCAAGAAAATGTAGCCCATCTTAGAATAGTCCTAGGAACATCTAAATGTTAGTATAGCAAAGTTGTCTGAACAGGCTAGGTGTTGACAGTTAGCAGTTTTGACATACATGTTCCACTTATATAGTACCATAACTGTCAATTAAAAAAACCAATATCAAAAGCAGATCCTCATAAAAATCGTGAACATTTTGAAATGAATCTGCAATAGAAATTTGGATAATGAACTATTTCTCGACCTACTCCTTACTGATAAAAAATAACGGCACGCGATTAATAGACGTAGGACGTAGCATTTTAGAACAGAGGTACAAAATGTGGTTCATGGGCCAGGGTGGGTGACAGATAGTGGTCTAATGATGAACGTGGTTCCGATAGGTCCACGAGGAGTTTGAGACTGGAAGAGAAAGAAACAGGACGATTTGATGTTCACACTGCTGATTACAGCCTGATTTCGCAATAGTTGGTCACCGAAAATATTCCGTGAATTGATCGAAACCAAGATGTGGATGTAGTCCAAAAAACACGTCGACTATACATTGGCTCGGCCACATCGAGCGAATGGACAACAATGTTCCAGCTAAGAGGGTCTTCGAAACTCAGCTCCCAGGTTCCAGAAGACAAGAAAGACCGAACCTCCGTTTCAAAGATCAAGCCATCGCGGATGCCAGAGCGCTTGAAACCTGAAGGGGTATTTCTCTTCAATTTAATTTATTTTCATTTTCAAATAAGTATCTCGTCTATCCATTATAAGGATCACGGGTGTAGGATGCTTACTTAGGAGCCACTATGTTCAGTGGTTGTGGAAAAGGAGGAAAATAGTTTTCATTTCATAGCTAGAACTACGGCCTACTGAATACGTAGCTGAGCTTCATACGCACGCTTTCGTCATTTGCAGCTTATTGTACGCTTGCTTGCAGCTTACTTGCAGGTTCGTTGCAGCAAACGAAGCTCTGTCCACGAAGTGTCAAAATCGCATTTTCGTGGTTGCGACTTTGCCGCTCCGTGGGCAGAGCTCTGTTTGTTTATATGCACGCTGCAAAGCAAGCGTACATCAAACGGCAAACGATGAAAGCGTGCATAACAGCCGCAGCTACGTGAACAGTAGGCTTAAGGATTATAGAGCCATTGTTCTAAAGACTGCTATTATTTGCTTCGCCCACATTTGCGACCCAAATATTGTGCCAAAAATATTTTGTCAGAATGCGAAAGGAGTTGTCTTGAGGGCTTTTTAATATTTCCTTCCCGTTTCGAATTACTTAAAGTGCCCTCAAAAACAGCTTCTTCTAATCATCCCATATTCGTTGGTTCACATTCTTTCTTTATTCCATAAATCTCGGTTATTTAAATCGTCCACCCACATCCTACTGACAAATATTCCCCGAAAAAATAATTCTTGTAGGCTAATGACATGCATACATGCTTATCTGTAATGTCAATCTTTTACTTTTGTATATACACATGACAAAAAATAAAACAAAATGGCTTCAGGTTCAACTAAAATGTTTTTTAGATGAATTTTTTCTTCCCGTAAAATGTCAGCGTGACTGGTGTATCCTAAAAGGATTTTTTAATCCTATTTTTAGATGTTTTTTTTTGTTATCTGCCGTTCTCCATTTCGCTCTTGTACGGCTGTCAACAATAAACTGTGAAAACTGTTGGGTTTTGTTCGCATTCACATGGCGATTGACGTATACCAGTACGATGATGAGCAATGAGGGAATTTAAAGGATTCCAAAATGTTTTCCCATTTCCAAGTGTTTTTTGGTGAAAACCAACAAAAAAAATGCTCTTGTCTCTTGCTATCAATTGCTCGGGTTTATTTATCACTCCCCGCAAGTTGACATTCAACTGGTCGTTAGTTCGTCCTTGCCTTTGTACATTTTTAGCATCAATTATTCAATCGCAGCTATCAATCAAGGCAACGCATATATATATATAATTCTAAAGAGCAACGACGAATAATCCCTCTACTTGCTTCATTGTACAAGAAGAGGAAACCAGCAAACTGTATAGTGTTCACCACAGGATACGTGCACAACAGCTGACCTAAACTTAAATCGATACTCTCATTCCGGTATACACGACCCTTATAAAAATGCAAAAACATCCCTCCAGCACTTACCTAGTACATCGTGTAATTGGGAAAAAATAGAAAAGGAAGTAGAGGGAGAGGAAAAAAAAAACCAAACTAGCTCATCGTACGACGATATACAGTAATTTGCACGCCCAGTCGCTTCCTAAATGCCAAGTCACGTGTATCCTGCTTCTATTGCCACTACTGCTAATCTAATAATAACAATTCAACAACCTTTATTGAATAATTTGTGTGCAAAGGAAAAAAAACGGAAGTGAATTGTAGCGAATAAGAAACGGACATAGCTTACGTGCAGTGGTAGTGGTAGGTATAGTTGTAGCTGGCCCGAGGCTGATGATGTAAGCTCAGAAGTGACGATGAAAGGTGTTTTAGCCTCCTGCCAAAGGCGAATGGGATATACTTAGAATTCATCAGAAAATTAGATTCCTTTCGTTTTCAGTTCTATATGGAGTCCTTGTTGGAATAGCAAATGTATACTTTGATCACGTTTAGATTGCTGGACTGCGTATGAAATTAGAGAATAGGAATCAATGTGGGCAGAAATAGAAAATGAAACTTGTTGCTGTAGCTGACTTAAATAAAATAACCTTTAAAGTGAGGATCATCTTTTGTTAAAGCATTTTTCTTACCTTTAATTTGTTGATTTAAAATTGCAAATTTATTGGAATGTAGCACATTTTACAAGGAGCTTACATCAAAGGATTTTTTTTTCTTTATTAATTTCGATTTGGGTTTATTAACTAAAGGTTCTCAAGTAAGACTGCCTAGATATCTCCTTAAAATGTGCAGAGTAAACAAAAGATAAAAAAAATATATCATTTAATGATAGTGGATAAGAGTGAGTGACACTAAATATGTCAAACATAAATCGCTGAAATTCAGTTCCAAGGTTTTGTGGATAATTCCTTAGAAATAAGAATATTTTTGCGGTCTTGAGGTTGACGGAAACTCATAGAATATTTGTTCAAATAAAGAATGTATAATTAAGCCTACAGATTAAACAACAATGCGCAACCAGGATCAGTGTGAATACCAAACCTTATCATGAGTAGATTGGTAAGATTATTGGTGAGCCTTTCCCTAGTGTTGGTACTAAAAGGTAGTGGCTAGGCGAATTTTTGTAATTTTAATATCTTAAGGTATGCTGTTCCAAACGCAAGAGAAGATAAAATTCTAACCTTACCGAACACTACAGAGGTATCTACATTCTTTATTTTGGTCAGGGAGACCGAACTGATATACAAGCTATATCATCAGTCGTAATCTATTCAAGTCCAATTTCTGTCAATGTTTTTTCAGTTTTTGACGTCAATTATTGCAGCGATTTCTGATAGATCTATGATGTCAGATATGATGTGAAGCCGGAAGACCAATAGCAACTATGTCAACAAGCCATAAGAAACGCAGCGTCAGAAGTGTTGGGCTTCTCACAACCACCTCCGACAAACCCCTGGTTCGACTCCGAATGTGCTCAGGCAAACAAAGCCAAAACGGAAGCATACAGGTCGTCGGGAAGAGAAATAGAGAAATAAGTCCCAGGAGCACCACGATTTGGAGCGGCATCAAAACTAAATCTGAGCTATGATGTCAGAGTGGCTTAAAGTGACAGCTGGTATCCTACAGGGTGGTATCATTAGTCTAATACTTTTTCCCACTTTTTAATTAATGGATTTGTGATAATTTGCCTGGAGGTGTGCTTGTAGTAAATATACAGGGTATCCCAGTTAAGAAGTACACTGAAAAAAATATTGGGTGACATATTAACAATCGGTAGTTGTTAACTGGAAATTGTCAAATTGACGAACAAAATTGTCGATATGATGAACATTTTTTGAAAATATCAAATAAATTTAACAACCGGATAGTCAATATGAAGAACGGGCTGTTGTTCTTAGTACCAAACATTATGAAAAAAGTTGTAAGATTAACAATTGCAGTTGTCAAAATGATGAACGCACTTTCATTGTAATCACATTGAAGAATGCGTTTGTTGAATTGAAAATCGGGGTTGTCAATATGATTACCACATAAGTGGTAATCATATCTTTATATTGATGAACTTTGTTGTAATATGGACAATCGCCGTCGTCAATATGAATAGCTACTCAAGAAAACACGTTTAGGTTTATGGTTCACAGTAACTTTTGACTGTTAAATACGTGATAGTCTCGGTAAACGACGAGTAAACGTGCATCTAGGCAGATGTGGTGGTTCGTCTACTGATGAGCCCGATGTAGCGGGTCATCGGTGCGAAACGCATTCTGGATTATATACCACACATTATCAATATAATATGTTGACACTGCACTGTAAGTATAAATTCCTTAATCTAGCAGGTGTTTTAAATCATGACGTTTTTATTTTGAAAATCTAATTATTTAATTCAATTACTGCGTTCATTAGATTGAAAATTGTGATTTTCATAATGAAAATCGAGTTCTGCACTTAAACAATTGCGATTTTCATTATGAAAATCAATTCCTCCAATTTGACTACTGCGTTTATCAAATCAACAACGGCGATTGTCAATATGAATATTTAATTGATTCAAATTTAATTGACAACCCAAGTTCATCATATTGACAACTACGGTTGTTGGCTCAAAAATAAAAACTTTTTCTTCAATATGACGAACTTTGTTGTTAATATGACGTACCTTTTTGGTTCAAAGTATTGTATAATCCTTTAAGGGAAGATTCCGGAAGCTCTGCCGAACAAAAAATTGTATGGCAGGTGGGTCTATTTTCAACGTATTTCCCGTTATAGTCCATCAAAGTAGGTGCCCTCAATTTGGAGATGTTACCACTAAAAACGCTATAACTTCTAAACTATTACAGCAACAAAAATTGTTTTGTACATTTTGAAAAGACAATTTAGTAGCGCATACAAGCACTTAGCACCAGAAGTAAAAGCAGTTTTCTGTCAAAAATGGTCAAACAAAATTAAGTGCGATAATAAATTTATTGTCGAATAGAAAAAAAAGCCTAACATTGAAAAGTTGATTTCCACAAAATGTATTCAAAACGTGAATACGCGGAAATAATTTTTTATTCGACAGAACTGCAGGAATCTTCCCTTAAAGGATTTTCCGTCTTAACTAGGACACCCTGTATTTATTGAGGTTCTCCTCTACGCTGACGACTTCGTGCTGAACCCTTTAGGTCTTCTGGGAGGCATATTCTCAGGTTGGGCCTCCCTCCCAATGATTTCTGTAGAATCTGCATGGGTGAAGATGAAAAGGAGACCTTCCTTTTTTAAAAAAAAAAAAACCTGTAACAAATTCTATCTCGGAGAATACTTCTTCGACAATCTTATCGAACTCGCTAATAAAGGCCTGTTATTTAGAGGTTTGGTTTTTAAACTGACAACACATTTTCTACTGATTGACAGTTGAAAGTTGATTTGTGGTTAGTACGTTTTGCCATTTTACGATGAATATATTAACGCCAGAACAACGCGTTCAAATTGTGCAAACTTACTTCGAAAACCATGGTTCAGTTCGCCAAACTTATCGTTTGCTACGTCCATTTTACGGTCCGATGTTGTTGGTTGTTTTTGGTTAAATGGATATATAAACAGGCAAAACTGCCGAATTTGGAGTGGAGAAAACCCAGAAGACTTGTCGAGACGACTTTATCCGATAATCGTACAGACACTTTCAGATTTTGATCTACGAAATATATGGCAGCTCCATACTTCGTACTTAGTCTCGAAATCGGGAACGCAAGTTTTCACAGAAAAAAAAAATCTCCGATGGACAGAATGTCAAAAAAAAATGTTGAGATTTTTGGAAAATTACCGAAAAACAGTTCATCGAAAAACAACATCTCGAAAGCAAAAAGATTCGAAAACCAAAAACAAAAAAAAAAAAAACTGTGGAAAATATCAAAAATTTTCGAACTCATGCAATCCACAATGAAATTCTAAGAGAACGTTTTGCCAAAACAAAAAACAATTAATTTCATTTTGTTTGCATTTGCAACACAACACTATAACACAGTCGATATGGTGAACACTGCACAGTCATAGTGACACACACAACACGTTACAAGTCTTGTTCTGGCTTTAGGTACTCAAATCTGAGAGAATCAGGAAAATGTTCCTTCTTCGTGATTCTCATGAATTCGCGAACCTTATTATACAAATTTTTTTTTTTTCGTTAAAAGTAGCCAACCCATCCAAATCGACTAAAAGGTGAACTTCATCAGTTTGCACCTGTACGAAAGGCAGTAGCTCAGCTAGTTTCTCTCTCAGCAATTTTCAAAACTGCAATCCTGTAGTAGCTTAATGTACATATACAAATCTATAAGTTTGAGGTGTAGAAAGGTGTCCAGCGCTGCGTAGGGGTGCAGCGAACTGCATCTGTTATGGCTAGTTTTCTTCTTTTTCTTCTTCCTTCCACCACACTAGTGCGTATTGGTCCCACCACCACTGTATATATGCCAGTGCATCATTTCAGGTTTCAGGGCCCAAGTCGAGCCTACTGTTTTACTGTTTTCTTACAAATAAAAGAGCGATATACCTAAAGCTACGCCTTTCTAATTCTTTCTTCTACATTAGCGTTCCAGCTCTAAGTCTGCACTTTAGAGAAAGATTACTCTCTGCGGATCGCCTGCATGAAGTATTAAAAGTATCTTTAGGTTGGTCCAATTTATATTTATAACTTTTGTAATCACGCCTTGATTTATAATAGTTTTTAAAACTGCAGTAATTACCAAACCTTGTTTAGTAAGGTTTCCAAGCTCTCATTTATATGTTTGTCCTTGTTTCCGATGCGCAGCAGAAAATACAAACTATTCGTCTCTTATCGCCTTACACTCCAATATTATCCTTTCATTCATTTAACGGAATTGAATTATATCCCTAGAAGAATGAAAATGTTACGTATACGCCACCGAAATATCAAATCCATTACATGTTGTTCTCAACAAAATATGTAATATCCTTGCATTTCAATTTCTTGATTTTATATTTATTTTTGTTTAAGTTCATCGCTATATCTAAATGGTTGTAAATTCATGTTTTACCTTGAATTTCCTAAAATCATATTACTACATAAATTGCTTTTGAATGCTATACTAGATTCTTAATTGATTCTGCCCCACAGCTCAAGCGACTATCCGCACGTGCCACTAAAGTTTGTTTTGCCATTTTAGAGGCATTAGTGTTAAGACTAACAGGTTTACCATTTCTAAGGGAAACTCATATCAGGATTAGAGTGAGGGCAAGATAAATACCCAAAGTAAACCCACAAGCTAACATTACCCGTAAAATGTGAATGGATATATTTGCTCAGGACGTAGGAAATTTTGACTTTGAAAGGTTTTCAGTTATTATCAATCTCATAGGCAAACTCAATCTCCATATATCCAGTATCACTAAACATGCATCTATCTCTTTCCTTTCTATAGCACAATTTTGTCATAAAACTAAGATAAAACAATTCAACTTGTTTACGACTTGAAAATAATTCGACAACACTTAAGAAATCTTTATGGATTCCCTCTGTGATTATCCTTCACACATTAGGAAAACCCACAACAGTTTATCCACACAATAGACAAACTTCCAGTTCTAAGAAAATGCGACTTGCAGATTAATTTCGAGTTCGATTTTCTTCCACTGATTGTGCGTATATCTAACTCTGATCACTTAGAGTCTGGCTAAATTTTTACATCTCTTCTGCCCCCTAAATCATGTCGATGTCGACTTCTTAACTAATTCACGACCGAAAAAGACACCACACCATTCAAACACAGTTACAGATAAAAATACAAATAAATCTAATACCACCCCGAGGTAATGTAACTGTCGTGCAAATGTCCTAGCAAATATTTATTAAAATTTAAATACTCTTCTCGTGCTGCCTCGCTTTGAAGTGGTTTCTCTTTTGACGTCGTGTGTAACTTCGCGGAAAAGTACACGACAAAGAAGGCGAAAAGCAAACAAAAAAATAGGAAAGGTGTGGCGGTTGATATCACATCACAAATTAGGGTAGTCAAATGTAAGGCACAGGTACAGGACACAGAACGAAAGTCGAGAGAATGGAGGAAAGTGAGAAAACATCCCTATACAGAAAGCACCAAAGACAAGACAACAGCAACTAGGTGATGATGATGAGAGAATATCATAGAAGAGGGACATCAAGTAAAAATAATACGAAAACAAATAGAAAGTGGGTTAATGTTCACTCTACCATCGACCCACAGGGGGTAGCATGGCAGATAAGAAGATTAGAAATCCACCCTCATACCTCAATAAGACGGCAGCGCTTCGTGTGAAGTATAAATATGAAGAGTTTTTATGTTGGTGTAGGCTCGACGAGAGAGAGAGAGATAATAGTAGTCCCAGTTCCCAGTCTCAGTCCTTTCACAATGATGTAGTGTAATCATTTCGAGTGACAGAATATATTTATGTATGGAGCACGTACATCGAATGTTGACGAAAGTACCTGTGAGATAGCCGCTGGAAATGTAATTGACTTGAATAGAGCAGTGGTTCATTGTGACTTGTGAGTTCATTGAGAAGTTGTCGTATCTCAGGGTAGTGCGAGAGGGATATGCGCAGATGTACCAAGACGAACTCTTATACTGCCCTAGAGAGAGAATGGAGATGATAGTAGGATTCGAGTTAACTTTGAGTTTAAATTGCAATAGGGTAAGGTAGTTTGAGAGTTATTGCAAATTGCAATGAACGTTTTACTGAGTAAAAGTCGCATATAGATCGACTAGAACTGGGTCGCACGAACTTGGCCTCAAGTGAGAATATTGCTTGAATATTAAATGTAAGAGAGATATTATTACCAGTCTTCTTCATTGGAAAAAGATTTCCGACTACCTGAGATATTTTCTCAAGGCAATAGACGACACATTTTGTATTGGCAAAAACTATTCGTGCACAGCCTTTAGGTACTTGTCGGTCTCAGAAAAATAAACTTCGATTCCTTTACTTAACACACTGTTGACGATTGTTGAAGGTATATTCTAGCGAAACAGTACAGGTCTTCGATTCTTAGAAGGTGTCTTTAGCTTTCAACAAAACCTTGCATTGGAAGGAAAATATTTCTGAATACTATTCGGATGTAGCTTGCAGACTTAACTAAAATTTCACAAACGAAATTTTCAAAGAAAAAGATGATTGTAAACATTTTAAGCTAGTTAACTTAATCTCAATGGGCGCAGTAGCGCAGTGGTTAGTGTGCGACTACTGTGCGAGGGATCCCAGGTTCGATCCTCGGAAAAACACAAATTACATCTTAAGGTTTTTTCTACTGCGCCACCTCTCGCGAACGTCTGACAAACATCCGAGAGTATGACTGTCCTGAAAAAGCTACTCAATTCGCCGTTCGGACTCGGCATAAAATTGTAGGTCCCTTCCATTTGTTCCAAAAATAGAAACTCATACAAAACGAATGGTTGCGAGAAGCTAGGCCTTGGGTGTCTACCGCCTGTTGCGCCGCCTATTTCTTTTTTTTTAAGTTAATCCCACCGTGTGGTCTTAGAAACCCAGTGATCCCTAATCTTACACAAAATGAAACGTCTGCTAATAGCCTTTTTTGCTTTATTTTCAATTCTCCCCATATATCTGTTGTTTGGGATTTATTTCCACTTCGATTTGGACTTTACTGCACTAAAGCACTTTTGAAAATGAAATAAAGTCCAAAATCGTTTTTGTTTATTGCATAAAATTTTATTTCATGGCACCGATCTAATGTGCGAAAAAACAAAAATACAAATCCTGAAACCCGATCGCATCGTCGCTCCGGGTCAACATACAAATTTTCAAGTTCATACGGCTGACGGTTCGTGACTCCTCAACAATTCTCACCAACCCAATAAATCAGAAAAGTAATCATGAAAATCGGACGAGTGGTTCTCGAGTTATGGAAGGACGAACCTACGGACTTTGCATTTTATTAGTAGATAGTATACTAATGGATGAGACATCTGTACCCAACTTTGCAATTTGGGTGTAAACGAAAGTGATCACATCTTCTTAACCCGAGCTTCAACCAATCCGCGTGGTTGGGAAAGGAAGCCACAATTTCTGTTTCAGCACCTTGACTAATGATTAAAAATGCTCACTTACCTCAGCTCCAAGTATATCGAAGTAACTCAAATAAAGTAAGCTTAACTGTTGACAACCAGGGTTGTAAGATGTGGCGATATACCGCCAAGCGGGCGATTTGAAATTTCGTTTGGCGACACGAAAATCGCACGCACCCCAAAAAAGGCGATATTTTTAGATTTTGGCGATTTAAATTTAAAAAAAAAAATCCTCATATTTTTTTCTTTTTTATAATTTCCACTAAAACCTTACATCTGTGATGGATTGTGACGAAATATTATATTAAAATTAGTAACGAATGAAGACAACTTTAAAGCTTGGAAAGTCATTGATTTAGGGTCGGATTTTGAAAGAATCGCGATAGAAAACAGTGGTACTGGTAGCACAGACCATTTGAATGAAGTTAAGAAGGAAGTTAACGATTTAATTCTTGTTTACTAAGAGAAATGCGAAAAAGATTGTATGACTGCAACACACCTTTTGTTTCTTTGGGATATTTTTCACCAGGCGTTTGTTTAAGCCAAATGCGACCCTATTTTAAAAGTCTGCTTGTAAGCTTGATTCCACCCAAAAGCTTCCAACTTACTGAGGCTCAGTGGGAAAAACTAATGCCTTTCAATTGGTCAATTTAATTTTATCTAAAGTGTATCCGAAGAGGACATTTTGAAGTTTTGGAACAAGGAGTACAAAATGGCAGTATTGTATTGACAACGCACCAATCCGACGAGTCTTTGAGTCCACCTCTGAGGGACTTGGAGGCAGCTGGGGAACGAGCTGGCTGGAGAGACTGTGAGCTCCATCTAAATTTAGAAGTCAAGTAAGTCAGTCGCATTAATCTAATCGAAAGCGAAGATTTGTCTTAAGATTATGTTCCACATCAGTCAATGTTTGACTGAAAAAACATAAGTCTAGGTGAACAGCTTCCAAACAGTACATTTATTTCAGATGTGGTGGTAGTCAGTGAGCCCATCAGCCCTTCCAACAAATAAGGGCGACACGCTATTTTTTTTTAGTAGAAGCCACTCAAATTAACAAATAGAAATGAATTATTATGAAATTGTCGAATATTAATAAACATTGTAACAAATAGTTTTAAAACTGGCGATAAACTTTTAAGACGAGGGAATTTTGTGAGATTTCCGTTCGACTTAATCTTCTCAATTCGTCCATTCGGGTTCACCAAAAAATTATAGGTCCCATTCAGTCGATCCAAAAGTATTAACTTACACAAACGAATGTCTGTTAAAAGCAATGCCTCTTGTCGTTTATCGCACCATATATTTATTAATCTCGAGGCGAAAGCGCAATGATAGAAATTTTGTAAAGGAATCTAAAAAAAAATGAGTAAAGTTATCATTGTGGCATGTCCATGAAAAAGTGTCAAATAACGAAAAGCGTCCCACAGCGGAATGTGACACGATACCACTAATTTGGACAATCGGTGTTAAAAATGTCGTCCTGGTTTTAGGGGATCAACAAAATGCTGTTGGACAACAGAGGAACGTAACCCGAAATGCGCAAAAATTTGTACGTTATTCACTCACAATCCACTTCGTCCATGAACGTGACTAACCGACAAAATGTCGTAGCTAGTGGAGTGGAAAACAAAATTATATACATACATCTTCATATTTCGGAAAATACAACTCTTATAGAATGCGTAGTAAATATTTGCTAAGCAGTTCGTGCAGAACACAAACTCGTAACTAGCTTAGCTGCAACAATAACAATAGGTAACTAGACTATCGTCAAAAACCCAACAGAAAGACGGTAGAGGAGTTTACGACGACCTAATTCCTTCAAATACAATAATGCTCACAATTTTCAGCAGCACCCAATGCAAACACTCCCCTAATTTTATCAAGCCAAATACTACAATTCACAACCTCAACAAAATTGCACCCTGACAACAATATTCTCGCATCACATCACCTGATTCACATTCTGAAGTGCTTTAGCCCTGACACATTTTGGAAGTGATTCCAACCGCCCTTGATACTGGTACACACCCGTATAAAATGTATATCGCCTCGTTTGCGCGATTGGAGCTCTAAAAGTTTTGCCGCACATTTTTAATTGCACAACAATTGTAGCAATCTCCCACTCTTCGTATACGCTGTACTCTATCAGGGACATCGTTTGAATCCTTCTGTCTAATAATAATTCGTCAGAGCGGAGGGTATGAAATGGATGGATTTTCACAACTCTATCCCCGTTAACCCAGTTCAGCGTTCATCGTTCAGCGGTATGATTTTCTTTTTTCGACACGCGAAGAAAACCATATTACAAGCGTAAGCGTAAAATTAATGAAACCCATCAAGTGAAGAATTAATGATGCTTGTGATTTAATTAAAAATTTAATAACGCGTTCATCAAGCAACCAGCCAAAGTAACAACAACAGCAACAAAACTGGAGACACAACATGCACTCCTATTGCCGCAATTACCAGCCTCAATCTTCAAAGCTCACCCCCAAACCACACATATACAAATATAATGTGCGAGGAGCAAAGCCATTGTATCAGCCAAGTCCGTATTATAATCCTTTAATGAGTTACAAGGATCTCTGAGCGCGAAATGCAAAATACAATTTGTGCCAAAAAAGAAATCAATTCCAGCAGGAGTTGAGTTGATATAATCATTCAGGATCGGGAGTGGGACACGGGGCGAAACTTTGTCGGATCAACACAGCAATGCCCCCATCTCCTTGTGTCGCCTTCTCTCTGCCGATGTTTTTAATAAACCATCGGCAGATGTGGAGCCAACCTAGGGAACAAATTTTTGTTGTCCTTAGAGGAGGATGCTGTAACTTGCATTAATTTCGCCATTGAATTGTAGCAATTCACTCGGATTAAAATGAAATTAAGCAGGGGTAAGGGTGCAGGTTCGGTGGCGGCGGCAGCGGCAGCGCCAGCATGATGTTCTGCATTGTGGGTCATAAGGATGGTGAGCACAGATTGTTTTCATATTGTGGTTTGTGTTACTTTGCAGACAGAATATTCGACATCGACAGCGGCTAAAGTGCGGATGGTGGTGTTTTAGTAGACAAGTGGTATTTATGCAGTACCTTAGGATAATGGACACTAATGGGGTTTCTTTGATTCAGTTATCCCTTTTTGTGCGTCTCTGTCAGATTATTTGACCTGTAATCTAGAATGGAGAGTCGTTTGGGTTAACTGGGCTCGGGGAATTAGGCAGCTTTGTTTCCGTTTATTGTCGACATTAGGGCTTAAAATTCTCATCAGTTTGTTTTATGAAATTCGAATGGTCAGGTTTTCGAAACATTTTGTTTAATGGTTGTTATAGGCTTTTATCATTATTGAATGCGGAAAATTGAGAGGACTTTAGTGAGGTCCTATATAATCCACTGGAGCTGAAAATAAGCGTAACGATCGCGTTATACTTCAAGGGACATTTTTTCTTAGAATCCCGCACGCAAAACGAAAACGCAAGACTAATTTATTCAATGACTGAAAATTTTAGGCGCCACATTTTGCTGTCTGCTTCTGCGGAGGAGTTGCATTCCGAGTGCAGAGTACAGAAAGTATCTCACATGCTGGGTTCATAAACTGTGAAATTTAATATCTTCTATTAGAGATTATTACCAATGCTGAATTTGGATATCTTTGAGGGATGCTTCGTGAGCCATAACGACGACCCATACTGTAGCTATGATCGTTGCTTTTTCTATAAAGTTGCACAACAACCCAGTCACTTTCAAACTCAAGTCTCTTCTCGCAGGCCCACAAGTACACGAATTCGACACATAGAATTCTTCCTGCATAAGAAGATTAACTAAAAGATTGTATCAGGGCGTGTTTTGTCAGTTACTAGACCTGCTGAATTCTGCGTAGCCGCTGAGTTTGGCGAAAGCCTGGCTTTTATCAGTTTCTTCTTATACTCCAATGTACCTATAATTGTATAGGGGTATGATTAACACATAGATACTCGTTTGAGAGCATCTGGCCGATACTCACAACTAGGATCATTAAACTTTTGTCCCAGAGTCTCAGCTCTGAGTTGACTTAGTTTTTCCAGCACTACACTGTTTGTAGTCTGAAGTCTTCCGATCACCAGTAACAGATTGACATCTTTTCAGTACTAAACCATTGTTCTCCAAAACAATTTTTGGCTACACCTACAGCCGAAGTAATCCTTAGAGTTCGCTTCCTGCAGATATATTTGCAGAAGACTATAACTTACAAAAATTTTAATGCAGAACTAAAACGTATCTCTACATCTCGGGCAGCTGTTGAAGCGTTATAGGCCTTATCTGGAAAACATTTTCCGTATCCTTATTCAATGATCGTACATATGTGTGTCCGTGTGGCGTGTCGTATATAAACTCAAAGACTACTCGACTGAGTTCGCTGAAAATTTATCAGGTTGTTTTTATACTCTAAACAGGAAGGTATATTCAGATTCACTTTGTCATTGCATTTGTAACGCCAAGAAGGAGTCACCGGATACCCGTTAAAGTTATATATTCTGAATCAGGATCAAATTCTGAATCGATTTAGCCATGTCCGTCTGCCTGTCTGAACTTATCGTCAACAGCCAACTGCGCATTTAAAAAACAAGCGTTAAAAACGGGTAGCTCGTTTTGGTAGAGTCATTTCACATAGTTACCTGCATACATGTTGTTTTTAGTTGATTTCACATACAACCACTAAGCAGGGATGCAATCTTTAACCATAATTTTTGAAAAGTTCCTTTTTAGTAAAAAAAAAAATTGGATTTGAATTTAATGTAGCTCAACTTTCTAATGAAGCAGAAAGCTGAGTGATAAATTAAAATACTCGCAAGAGTATTGACTAGAAACGGTTTCAAGACTTTTTGTATTTATTAATATTTCTCAATTTTATGACAAGCTGAGGGAAGTAAACTCGAAAAAAAATCTAAATTTGGACTCGATCCCATCTTTTATGATTGTATCATGTATTTTTACCATGTTTGCAGATATCTAAATAGTTAGGAAGTGCGTGAAAAATAGATTCTGAAAGTCACGTATAAGTTTGTAAAAATAAGATACACGAAAAGCCGAACACACTCACTTGAAATATAAGATATGTATACGTTGCCATAGTCAATACTTTAGATCTATTGGGCTCTCGCATTATAGGTGAAATAATAGTGTAGTGTCAAAACGACAAAGTCAAAAAACAAAATCGTGACTTGATCGACAGACACAGCAGAGAGCAGGAATAGAATAGAACTTTACAATAGGAAACAAACTGAAATAAAATTCCCTATCAACCGAAAGTAGGTCGTTCCTTTCGCTAATCCCCCTTTAGCCATATATGAATTTTAATAAGTCACCCAAATTTCTTACCTAAATAAAGCTATCTTCTCATCCAACTGTAACATCCATCAACTCAGTCATTTCACTTCCTGACGCTTCAACAACTACCTACATACGTATATCATAAAAAATGCATAGAACTTATTTGGAGCTCAAAAATTTGGAAACTGCTTCCTCATACGTATGCATGAACTCTTTAAAAAGAATTCGTTCGTTCATTTTGAAGTTTTTTTTTTTTCGTTTTTTTTTACTGCTGTGCAAGGATAACAATCATCACAGCAATCATACTGGCGCTGAAAGAAAAAAAAAATATCTAGAGAAACAACAAAAAAAAAACAAGAAATCCTTCAGCACGACTGAGTCCATGGCGGATTAAAAGTCAAGTCTACCATATAACTTCCTCCCAATGCAGAGCGCGGGGAGACTTTTCTGTGTGTATGAGTTCTCGTTTTCCTTCATTCCGATTCAGTCATTGTTTCTATCTCGACGAATGATGGTGTTTACTTTGGTGTTGGCTATATATACCAGTATGGATAACGCAAGCAGAACGCTACTTTTCATCCTCTTCGTTGCCAAAACAATGAAAACCATGTCAATCTTTTATGTTTGTTCCTTTTCGCCTATTTTTGATAACAACAGAACAACAAATGAACTCTCGCCGGGATATATGTGTGCTTTGCGAGTTCAAGATGATTTCAGCGATAGGTACACGAAAAAAAAAACAAAATAAAATATGTACCATATCGCCTGGCAGGACATTCATATACGAACATCTAAAACATGTAGGTACATGGTAACGGCCTTAAGTGAAATGGTCGATGAACTGCAGCAGTGATAGCTTTGGGGGTAAAATGTTGACAACAATTGTCCGTCCTCGGTTTAGAAGCCAGACTCTTCTGTGGAAAAACAATTTTGCTCACCAAATCACATTTTATTTCCAAGAAAATTTCACCGCAAAATCTTTCAGCCACGTAGGATGCGAATTCTATAAATTTGATAAACAGAAAAAAAAGTTCACAAAGTAATCGAAAAAGCATAATAAAATTCAGAAATA
The DNA here is from genome assembly GCA_955612985.1 of Cheilosia scutellata. Lineage (NCBI taxonomy): Eukaryota > Metazoa > Arthropoda > Insecta > Diptera > Syrphidae > Cheilosia > Cheilosia scutellata. The sequence continues at coordinate 14,570,317 of OY015313.1, read as the reverse complement.
CAATTTGCAATAAGCGGGAAGCTCAAGACCTAAGGTAAGCGTAAGATACCCTAGGAACGAGGGAGAAATACAAAGTACTCCAACTTTGTATTTTTAATTTGGACAAAATGTGGAATCGATGTTTCACTCCTTTGAATACGACCCAGTCCACTTCCACTATCAGCGAGAAGGGAATGCTCGCATGTTTTCACTCGGCTATCCGTGTGGCAGGAAGCAAAGCAAACCATGGGACTTCGGAGAGGGCTGGAGTTGTCCTTCTGGTATACGATGTGTAGAATATTCCTCACAGTGCAGCCGATGTGTAATGCTAAACACGTCCGGACAATAGTGTCAGAAAGAAACGGAAAATATATGTATGTACACATTGCATAAGGACGTGTAAATACCCAGACACAACAGGCCATTCTTATGGTAGGGCTGTTCTCTTCCGTCTTCCATTCATAATAAGGAGTTGAAGAGCCGAAGAGGAGCCACCGGCGAGGCACTGCAAAAAAGTCCACAAACAAAATACGACCGAGCGAGAGGAGGGGGGAATAAGTAAGTAGCTGGCATGTAGCGTCGGATCTAGTAACCTTTTTCTATTGGCCATCGTTTGCATATTGCCGATACCTAAATAAGCATTTCTGAAGAGATCCTTCTGCCAGGCAATTTCTCACACCCTATAGATTGCTCGCCTCGCCATGTGAACGGCGAAATAGGGTTGGGGGAGGTTGTGGATGTATAGCGTGTGCAGCATGTGACCTTAGTGTAGTACACCATCCCGCAGCAGCGGTAGCAGTTGTTGATGGTGTGGTTGAATGGCCAATGATGTTGCTGCCAAATGCAATGCAAATGTGCTGCATACATCGATGTCACATTGACCGAGAGTGTACAAGAAGGCCATGTCAATGATACTATACCCATATTTGGGATAGAGTGGCTATTATGTGGTAAGAAAGAAAAGTGACACTTGAATGTTAGTTAGATTTTGTGATCGTTATTGTGCCGAAAGTTGGAAGGATACATTTTAAAGTTCAGCATATTGAAACGATTAAAGAGATTATCGAATATGGGGGTAACGAGCTATTATTCGCTGTCAGTTTAGGTAACCCTTGCAATTATGGCGACAGAAAGGTAATGGACATACTCTGATATAGAAAAAGAAGAGTAGAATATCAAACTCGATGAAGTGATCAGTCGGGCGCAGAAAGACGATCTGCTTTTCCAATTGAACGAGGAATGGGAAAAAACCCAACAGTTCAATGACATAATCGGCAAAGTTCTCGACTAATTCCGTATTCCAAACACAGACTAACATGACGAACATGGGCTCTCTTGGGAGTTCCATTCGCGGTTTATAATCAAATCCATAGCAATCGTCCACGAAAGAAAAAAGAGTTGATATTGCCTTAATTAGTGAGCTCTTTCAAATGAATGACAACTCAAAGAAGGCAACGGTATGGACCTTTAGCAACAATGAATTGCAAAAATTCGGTGATCCAGTGGTCCAGTTTTAGAACGTCTATACACATCTCCAAGTCTAGTCAACTGCGTTGTCCCTCCGGGTTGGAATCGAAGACTTTACGGGCTGGCGCGTTGGTGTCCATTCGCTCTACATTTTTCAGCCATCTTCCTGAACATGTCGATGTAGCTATACAGTTCGTAGAGTTCGCTGTCAACTCTCGTCATCCAAAGCCTGTCAACGCAATCGGGACTGAAGTCACTCGTAGAATTTTGCGTTCGAAGCGACCAAGGAGATCTCTACCTTTGATAACGTCCATGATTTTGTGCAATAAAGTAGGACTGGGATGTTGAGGGTCTTATATAGAGCCTTCGTGGTGTTTCTCGAAAAGGCCTTACTATACTCTGTTAATTTTATATTTTCAGTACAGGCCTTATGGGAAGCTCTTTTTTCTACCAATGGTGCCTATAGATACTCTCACGGCACTCAATCACAAGAATTGCCAGTGAAATAAAAACCAAGCCACTGACTTACCACGGAATTGTTGTTGTCATTTTCGAAAAACCCACCATGACCAGTCTGCTTATGAAGCAATTGATGTTGCAATTTTCCTCAAAGGCGCATACACCCCACCATGACCAGTCTGCCACACAACTGCAGGCAGAATGAGGCAGCGTTCCCTCCCGTGCTACTATTGTACTCATTTGCTGATTTTGAGTACATTTTTATGAACTGAGTACGGATACTACTTTAAAGCCGTCGCGTACTACTATTTCATAACTTATAAACATAACTCATTTTTTATTTTTTTCGAAATATGTACATAATATTTTTGTTTCCTAAAGCTGAAACTTGAGGAGTACTTAATTACCTACTTATAAGGACCTTTTTACTTTCACATATAATTTTAGTATGAACTGTCAATTTCATAGATTAAAAAGTGCCCAATTATAACACAAAATCACAAATCACGTTTTATATGAGAACAAAAATTTACTTTATATAGTGAGAGATTTGTTTTCTTTAAAAGTTGTTGAAATGTGCATAATACAATAATAGTACGAAAAAGAACAATGGACATTATAGTGCAATTAAAACTGTAAGCTGTGAATTCTAATGTTATATGTACCTAATTTTTTTTAAAGAAGATGTGTAACTTACTCAATAAATATTATTTACTAATGGAGCTAGAATGGTCAAGCACTGACGCACTGAGTAGAGTAAACTCCGTTACATAAAACTTTCAGGAATAATGAGGATTTCTTCGATTTTCAACTATTTATTTGAAACTTAGTTGACTCTGTATACACTGGATTACTGGAACTAAGTCAAAGCTTCAGCTAAATCCAAGAATTGACTGGTGAACCTGCCCACTGCCTTTTTGATTTATTTTCATACTACATATTGGGGAGGTAACTTCTATGTTTGCGCAATTTTTGCAATGCTTTTCGTATTTTTCACTTTTTCAAACGTTTTTAAAGAATACTGTGAAAAATGGTTTTGTTTTCATACAAATTTATTTGATGTTTAACAAATCAGATATAATTCGCTATGCGAAACAACATACATATTGTTATGAAATAAAGGAAAACTAACTTCGTCTTTATTTATTTGTGAATTTGTAAAAGTAAGAAAACAATTTATATTGGGAAATTAAAGTCGAATTTTCTAGAAATGAATGTTAAGAAAATACCATATAGCTAGTCACATTGGTCGGAATTATAGCTTTTTGAACAACGTCCCTAATACATTATTAGCCTTAAAAGTTATTGTTTGAATATACGAATTCTAACCGCTTGGAAAAAACAGCTCAGTTTATTATGATATTTTTTAACTAAAGAATGTAGTCTCAAAAACAATAAAACTACACCTTAGAAATTTATAGAAAAACAAATCATACTATAAAAAAAAAATATACATCGCCACACCACATTTAGGCACTATATTTATCAAATTTGTCTGTCAAAATCAGCACGGTCACATGGTGTTATTACGTCAATAGATTACTGATTGCGGAAATTGATAGAAATTCTAGTTTTGACCACTTTTATACTTATAACTGGAAAGCACACTTTAGTTTAGGTGCATTGTGAGACGTACTACCTTGGAAGCCATTTGAGTACTATTTTCCTCCGAGATGAGAACTCTGCCCAACCAAAAGGGAGGGAACGCTGGAATGAGGATGACGATGAGGGTAATCTTCTCGTCTGCGGTTGCTATTTTATCACAGAAAATAAACATGTAGGCCTTCTGGGGAACTCTTTACATAACGCGCCTACTTTACCCCTTGGTGGTGTGGAAAAAGATAGAATTAATTTAATTTAGATTTAGTTTAATTTTTTTAAATTTAGTTTACGGTCTACATGTTTCTGTTCATGAAATCTTAATAAACAATTGGTAACCCTACCGATATTGTGAGAAAATTATGCCAATTTATAATACTCACTATGGTAACCACGTGAGAGCTTTAAAATTGAGACAGCTTATTGAAATCCATAAAAGTAAAGGCAAATATCCTATCACCCTGTACTGAAAATATAAAATGAACAGAGTATAATCAATTGACTTCTTAGGCCGAAGTAACAGCGGTTGGCAAGTGTAATTCTTCGCTTGATTTCTGATGTGATGTCATTTTCTGACATCGCCATTGCAAAAAAAAGCACAACATCAAGGCACAGAATTTAGCAGATGGAGAGTGGATTAGAAGCAATGTTTCTCAACAAGTACCTCCTCGAATCAATAGTTTCGGTCCTGACCAAATTGCGTGCACCGCAGTTGTCTTCTTACAGTGGTCCCACTGTCCCAAGACCACTGTATATGTATATCTTCAATCTTGTCATCGCTCTCAAGAAGTCTTCTGTGTGCGTTTGTCTCGTTCTTTATTCTTATTCTTGTTACAGTCCGCAAATCATTATCTATGAGCGATTTTTTTACACTTACGTTACTTGGTCTCGAATTTATTCTTTTAAGTTAAAGTTGTGTATTTTCCTATTTTTCCTATTTCGAGTCCATATAGAAAGTATGGGGATGGGGTGCCATTTTGTATTTCGGGTAAAGAAATACAAAATATTATCCATGCTGAACCGCCGCGCCACCTCTTTCTAGCTACCTTAATTACCGTGGCGGATCCATCTGTTAGCTTCTTTTTAAAAAGGCTTTAAAAAAAAAACTGTTCAATATTTTTAACGATTGTTATTTTTTATAAAGAGTAAGTCTTCCGAAAAAATGCGAAAAACTATGCGAAAAACGGCCTCGGCTGGCTTGGCAGTAGGCTATCCTATCAACCCAATTTTTCAAACATTGTGGGTCCTTATTTCATTAAGAGCTTGACCAATATTTTAACTGAGTGCATGAATCATCTCTGGATTATTGGCATAGCATCGATTTTTAATAGAACTACACAAAATAAAATGTCCAGCGGTGTCAAATCGGAGCTACATGATGGCCAAGCAACATCACCAAAACGACTATACGACAGTTTGTGTTTCACTTTCACTTAGCCCCATCTTGCTTGAACCATAACTCCCTAAGGCCCAACACTACAACACTAACAAATTTTGCAATATTTTCCAACCTTTCAAGTGTAAATCGATCCATTTTGTAACACAAAAACAATGGCCGCGTTCCATTGACCGCTAGATGACTAGCGGCATGCCAAACTCTCACCATTTGTGCTAGAGCTCTAGCACGTTTTGTGAAATATCCTTTTCTGGGAAATTTTTCAATCTAGCACAAAATGAACTGCTAGGTTGAAAAAAATAACGAACTGCCAAAATAAAAGTGAAATTGCAGAAGTAAAATATTTCCAATTTGGTGTAAAATGAGAATTCAAACTTCTATGTAATTAATATACATTGTATTTGTTTATTTAAATTATAGTGTATTAATAAATATGCGGAATGATGACACAAAATACATTTTTGACTCTCATGAAGATGAAATAATACGAATTCAAATTGGTTATAACGTCACTTTACCGCTGCCGCTAGATCTCTAGTGCCAGCGTTCCTCCATCAGGGATATTATGTGCTAGACGACTAGCGGTCAATGGAACGGGCCAATATTAGATACTGAGTTTCTGTCAATCTTTTTAACGCATTTATAGGAGCTGTCAATGTCAAAATAAAATATGATTCACTAAAAATATACGTTACACAATTTTGTTGTATTATTTAGATTTAGAGGCTCTTGGCGTCACATGGTTTAATAGATAACCATTAACTGATCTTTCACTGCGAGCCCCACTGTATAATTGCCAATGCATTGAGTATATTTTCGGACAACTTTAGAAGCCATTATACGAAAATGAATCCGCATTGAATGTACAGTGCGGATAAATAGAATCTGCACACAACATGTACACTGGGGTGGGTTTCCTTTGTTCGCTTAGTCGCACAATAACAATGTATGTATTATCCATAGGACAATATGCTCGTACCTACTCGTTTTCTTGTTCTTTTTTTCTCCTTTCAGGTCTACGAGTATTTATGCCCTTGCGTTCGTTTTTGTGTACATTCTCTGAGCTACTGCAGATTTACACCATCAAAATACAAAGAAAATACCTCTAGGTCAAGCATCCATGCCATAGTTTTAATCTTCAAAGGCTAATAACAAGAGCACGCTTCATTTCCATTAGGATGTCTCCAATTTAGTGGGGGTGGGGTGTTTGTTTCAAGAATGCTTTGCCCTCCCCCACCCACATGCACAAGCTTAGGTATATGATGTCCCCGGATGAAAAAGAGAATTGTTAAGCAATGTTAAGGACACTAGAAGAATTGTGTGCGTACCTATTTCTTTTAATAAGAAAAAACGATACAGCTTCATTGGGCGCACAATAATCCTGTTCCTCGGTAATGCCATCCCTAATGCTGCCAAAGTGAAAGGACTTCGAATAGAATTCCTTAGTTCCTGATAATTATTACTCTCTCATGGTAATAATTAAGAATTCCTTTGACCGGAAGGATGTCTACCTGTTTAGGAAGTTTAAAATCACAGAGTGTTACATGAAAACAATATTTTCCCTTCCCAAAGGCTTTGACAATTCGAGGAAAATTATTCGAGATAGAAATTAAATTTACTGTGGCTTGAGGAGGTCCCCATGGTAACAGCATCATCAAATCGAAGGGAACAAAAGATTTGTATCGATAGTCGGTATCCTACAAATGTTAGCTTATCGTCCTGGAAACTTTTAGTTTTGATGACTTATTACGAAGCTGCAGCTGACACACACAAAGACTAATCAAACACATTCCATCTTTTAATTAAGAACGTCATGGATGGCCATTTATTTGATATCCCTTGATGAGTTTCTGATGAGTTCAATAATTCTTTATCCAGAGAGGGCACGATGAGGGGGAAACTGTTGTCTGTTGTTATGAGGGAAGAAACTTTCTCGTAATGTGTTTCGATTTCAAGGGAAAATTGCCTAAAAAACGCCCCTCCCCATGGAATCGATCCAATTTTGTGTCTCATGTTCTACATCATCTTAAGGTCAGAGAACAGACCGGGCCCTGCAGAGGAAGACTGCATCATTAATATGCTTTACACTAACCCAGGAGTAATTCTGTATAAATTTATTGTCATGTTGCAGCAATTTATGTTGCAAGATTTCAGGAGCATATATCTTCTTATCCTTTTCTCAACTCCTCCCGGGAGTGGTGTCCTCATTTCGAATCTGTACTCCCATGTCGTTTAAGTGGTATTTACATTTTGAGGGTACAGCTAATGGTACGGGGGGATGGATGTCTATTAGTCTGATGTGCAACTTACAAGGAGGAAAGGCAAGAACGATATGTAGACATAAGGACAAAGCTGTATGAAGTCCTGTCAAGCCGTAAATCTTAACAACAAGACATTCGTCGCCAACCTCTTAGGCGCTGGTAAAGCTATCACGTTTGAAGAGCGGCAGGGAGCAAGAAAGATGTTGATTCTGGTACATGGAAGGGGTCGGGCGAAGAACTCGCCATGTGTACATAGTATGTTAACTTGTCATGCATCCTTTTGGATAGATGTACGGCGTAATTATAATCTGACTCGGAGTCGTTCAATTACAGTGCTATAGTGTTGAGAAGACGACAACAGGTGGATGGAACGGCACTCCAAGAGGCGCAAAGTTTAACATTCTACGTTAATTGGAGTGGTTGTGGGGAGCGTGTTACTATTATGAAATAAGGACCTATGGAAGGGTGGTTATGGTCATAATCAATATTTCCTGCTGCGTTAAGTTGTCATATGCTGGTCTATTGTGTGTACAGATTATGGACAAAAGGGAAACATTTATTATAAAAATGCTAAATTTCGAGGAAGGCTAACCTGTCAGCAGGCTTTGATTGGGGAACAAATATTTGCTTTCATGCTACCAAATTTGAATTATAGTTCAAAGTGTAAACATGCCCCTGGATGTTCGCGCGCAAAAAGGCGGCACTGAAGTGGAAAATTTGACGGACTATGTATATCCAGGGTGATTGTTTTAAAATTTCGTCATATTAAATTTAGGGCAGAAATATCTTTCTCAATCGATAAAGGAGCTTTAAGATGTTTAGGTTGTATTAATCACTTGTGTTTTGGTTGTGTTTGAGTGGTTGTCCGAATTATGTCAAAAGCTGAATACTATTAGCAGGTCTAGCAGGGAGAAAACGGGACCTATAGTAGGTTGGGCCGTTTTTACTTTTTTTAACTTTTCCAAGGGGCTTATTGTGGAAAGGATGCAAAATTACTTCAAATTGGGATATGTAAAATCTTATTACATTCTAAGAAGTCCTTCTGCCTCCGGATCGTTGTCAAAGTTTAAAAAAAAAAAACTGTTTTTTCACGTTTTAAAGGTAATTTGTTTCATGAAAATTAGGTACTTAAAATCAAGTAATAAGCGTGCTATTTCATAAAATAGAATGGTATTATAACATGCCTTAATAATAAAGGGGAAAAATTACACGTCAAAATTTGGTTCGCGCGAACGAACTACAAGAAATATGTTTATTGGAAACGTTGATACTATTACAACTAATAAACTACAAAACACAACTACTACCAACGTTTAAACGAAAGTTATTAGAGCAAAACCCAAGGTTTCAGGTGGAAAATGAAAGCACACAAGAGCTTAATGTTTCTTTTTCGTCGGAATCTAAGTCAGAATGCACTACATGGGATCAAGATGATGAATTCGAACCACATCTAAAGCAAGTCAAGCCATCGGTAACGCCTTCCAAAAAACTATCTTCTGAAAGCTTAGACTTTGAGTTGCTCTCGAAAACTTGTGATAAGTTTGGTGTCTCTGACGGAGCTGCGGCTGCAATCACCTCGGCAGTGCTCCACGCTTGGATTCGCCGGAAACGAGATCTAACTAGAAAATTTGCCGCGATGCGAGCTAAAGTCACCGAGATACCTGCTTTATACTTCGACGAAAGGAAAGATAAAACTTTATTTATATCGAAAAAGGATGGAAAAATGTACCAAGAGATTGTTCTTGAAGAGCACATTTCATTAATAAAAGAGCCGGAGACTAAATTCCTGGGTTATATCACACCAGATTCGGGCACTTTAAAATGTATCGAAAAAAGTATCGTCGACTTCTGTTCAAAAAAAGAAATTTATATGAACTCTTTAGTAGAGCGGTTGGGTGTGTCGGAACAAACGTGAACTTTGGTAAGCAAGGAGGTATCATTCGTCTGCTCGAAAAACGATTGAACAGGCCGTTATAGTGGATCATCTGTCTTCTCCACATGAAGGAATAGCCATTTCGCCACTTATTTCTACACCTTGATGGCAGCACGTCAGGACCCAACACATTCTCAGGGTCTATTGGAACATGTCTAGAAAACTGCGAAAAGAAACCCGTTGTGAAGTATCAGCCTATTCCCGGGAGTTGCCTCAGGTGTCTTCAAAAGATATTAGCGCAGACCAAAAATATCTTTACAGAATAGTAAAGGCAGTTCTTGCTACTTATATCGTCAACGCTTACGCACACACCTGGTTCTCTACTAAAACTCATCCATCCTTTAAAGATGGATCACGACACTTGTATCAACTCATCTCTGCCACCAGATATTTGCCAGAAGAACTGAAATCCATAGTCGATCCAGTAATTCAAAAAAATGTATACTTCGCTCACTCTGAAAACCTATTGCTAGCAGTGCTGACTGAATCTCAACAGCACATACGCGAACTGGCCGCACGCATATTGAAAGCTTGCAGCGTCCAAACCAATAGAGTTCGCTTTTTCCAGCTTCTCAAATTAAATATAAACGCATCATCCTATGTCGATCTTGTTGACTGGCACCTTAACGTTACAGATCCTCCGGTATTGAAATCAATATCTGATGAAGAAATTCAAACGTATGTTGCGCAAAAAGGAGAAGGAAGTTTGCCGTTACTATATCTACCATGCCATTCCCAAGAAGTCGAAAGAGTAGTCAAGACTGTACCGGAGGCTTCAAAAAA